>PVJH01006569.1:0-100670 GCA_004026705.1 Nesogale talazaci | reverse complement strand
CCCCCGGTTTGGAAATGCCCCACGTATATATAATCATACTTGCTTGGCTGTAATTTTTCCCTGAGCTGGATGGTTACTCCCCTCCCCCCCTCCCCACGCTCCCCTGTACATATTAGAAAACCTGATTCCAATGCACGCTGTGGCGGGTTGCTCTGTAAATCTTGTTGAGTTAGGGCTTGGTGGTAGACATGTTGAAGTGCGGCGAGCGTGGTGCCGCGTGCCCAGCATACAGATCGCCTAATTAGAATGGATCATCGCTGCTGCACCACTTAGTGTGGGTGGCTTCCAGACAACCTCCGTACAGAGATCTAAGGCTTTCAGCTCTTGCATATGACTTTGCAGGGGAGGTTTGTGTACTCGCTCCTGTCGGACAAACTCATTTCTAAATGCCATTAATAAATGCCTCTTGATCCTATACGCCCATGTTCTTGGGCATAGAGATATAGAAGAAGTAGTATCTTAAGTGGTACCCATAAAAGATACTTAAAAGTATATTTAAAAGTAACATTTTAAGTAGTATCCATAAAAGAAATGGACATTTTACAAAACATCCCACTAACTTTGAATAAGGAAACCTACCAGGCATTTGGGCAGTAAGAGACCAGAGGTGGGCAATGTACCGACCCAGCAACCCCATTTCTTAGGCCGCCTAATTACACAGGGAAGAAATAGAAGCAAACATTTTACAATAAGCATTTTCCTGAAAGGGCATTTTAGGATCCTCAGATTCCCCACTCCCACCCTGCCCAAACTCTCAGAAAACCATCTGTGTGAGGAGAATTATGATGTTCTAATATTTTCAGCATGCCTTAGCCCTGCTTTTTAAAGGTAGTGTTATGATTTCTTGTGGACTTTGGGGTTTATTTTGCAAAAATAAGACTGGTGTGCGCCTCTGAGCTGATGAGTGCCATGGGCAGTGTTCAGAAGTAGCAGCAGTGGCCTTTGGTCCTTTCCTGGTACTTGTAGCACAGGGCTGGGTACGGGGCATGAAAGAGTACCAGAAACATGCTACTTCCCAGTGAGAACTTTGCACAATCTCTTTGGATTGCTTCCATTGAAGAATTCTCCGATCTTACTACATGGTTGAGTGATACGGTAGTAAAAAATGTCCCTCTTTTACCCCTTCCCACATGGGGAGGGTTGGAGTCAGGCTTTCTGAGTTATGTTTTCACCTAACGGGATCGGACCGTGTTTCCCTCCATGGATGACCCCTAACAGCAACATCAAGTTCTTCCTAGCACTGAAAGAAGCCTGGAGGAAAGCCCCTTAGTGGAGTTTGTATCCAGGAATGAGAGAGAAAGGGGGCATGATTAATAAACATAGTAGAGGGAGACCCTGAATCAGATGGGTTGGCACAGTGGGGGCGACAATCTAACGATGATTGTGAGGATTGCTGGGGGCTGAACAGTACTTTGTTGTGCCTACGCGGTTGCCTTCTGTGGGAACTGCATCAACAGCACCTACTACCATGGTAGTGGGCTAAGGACTGGGGTAGAATGCTTCACTAGAGAGGCAGTACCTGGGGGCTGAGCCTGAAAATGAGCACAGGTGAGTGCCCCCAGTTCTGCCAGCACAGAGGCATTTCCAGGGTCTAGAAGAGAGGACCGTCGGTTCCCACCTGAGCCTTATTGCTCAAGGTCAACATCATGATAAAGAACAGCATGCTTTGGGGCAATTCAAGAGCATGTCCTGAGCAAGTAGTTCTCAGGACACCATATGGTGAAGTGACCATGATAGCTTTGGGGGAAACGTCATGAGAATGGTGATCCTAGAATATTGATATCTTCTCTTCCTGAAACCTCTTAAGAACTTCAGTGAAGTTAGCACAACTGATTTTGGCTTTAGCTGTCTTCAGGAGAAGTGGATTGTGCCTTTGTAAAATCTGGGCCACAGGAGAAGTGTGCTGGCAATGCCCACAAAGTTTTGGATGGTCAATCTCAAAGTCAACAGTTCAAAACCACCAGCTTCTCTGCAGGAGCACTGTGAGGTGATCTGCTCTCATAAAGCTTTGCAGCCTTGGAGACCTTATGTCGGGTCTCTGTGAGCAGGAACCCACACCCTGGTAGTGGCTGATGTGGCATTTATTAACCCATTGGCATTGAGTAACCTACCACCACTCCAACTCACACTGACCCTATTGGACAGAGCAAAACTGACCCTGTGGGCTTCCAAGACCAAAAATCATTATGGAAGTCTAAAACCTCATCTTTCTGCCCTGAAGCAGCTAGTGGGTTTAAACCACTGACCTTGTGGTTAGTGGCACAGAATGTTCTTAGGTTAGATGTTGATAAAGGTAACAGTGAATGGACAGTGCTGTGTGGTCCCTCTCTACAAGCTCGTGAGATTGCGCAGTGATTTCGCTCTCTGCTTGTCGCGGTTCTGTTTGAAGTAAGGGCTAGTCATCTGATCTGAGATTTCCTGGATAGTGGTTTGATGGCTTGGCATTTTGGGTCGACTTCATAGGAAAGAAAGAAGTAACTTAACGCCTAGGAGTGACTGAACTCCATCTGGTCATTATTTTTTCTCAAGCTGGTATTCATCTGGTATCCATTTTCATTGTTCTCAATGGAGTCTATGGTTTTCAATGTTTCCCTTGTCTCACAGTAAAAGTATCACTTAGCGTTTATAACTTCCACTCAGAAGATTTCCAAGATATTTCATAAAGTCCATGTACATGTCACCACAAGTTTGCGGGAGGTAGTAAACACTTGGCTCTCAAACCTCAGATAAATCATGTGTGGAAGGGGTGAGGTGAGAGTGTTCTGGCTCCCAGTGTGCAGATGAACTTTTCATCCCGACTGTCATGATCGCTTTAGCTGTGCGACTCTGACTTGAGGTTACTTTCCTGGTCAGAGTAGATGACAATATTCAGTCACCACCATCACACATGATCTTAGACCCTTGTGAGCACCTAAGATGATTGTGATAACCAACCGCAAGCTGAACACCCAATTCACACCCATGAGTCAATGCTGCCTCAAGGCCAGCCTGCAGGACTGGGTAGACCTGCCCCAGTGAGAGTCCAAGGCATAGCGCTTCGTGGGAATAGCAAGCCCCTTCTGTCTTCTTAGGATCAGTCTGTGATTTTGCACTTACAGATCACTAGCTGTATTTCAGGCCAGGCCTGGTGCTAAATTCGTGGGAATTTCCTATTTAATCTTTATATATTGTTCTAGTTAGTGGCCTTGGCATTGGTTCCAACTTATAGCCCCCCCCCCCCCCCGCCATGCACAAGAGAACAAGGTATTGCCTGGTCCCATATCAGCTTCCTGTTTGTCGGTGCGCTTGATGCCATTTACTGTGGTCCCAGCGTATTTGGAGTGGCAGCCAATCTAGAGAGCTTATCCTTCAGTATTGGATCGTTGACAACGTTTTGTAAATGGGATTTTCCTTAGATGCTTTCAGGAAGTAGATCTCCAGGCCTTTCTTCCTACCCTTGAATTTGTTTTCTAGTCTGTTGGAGACTCCTCCTGTGTCACTTTGTCACATGGCGATAGCTTGCATGTGGCAATGACGACAAAAGCGATGTCATTGATACCTATTTTAAATACCAGCACAGTCACCCACGGTGGATAGGTTTCAGCAGAGTTGCGGGAATAAGACCTCTTATAACATAGATGCCTGTATTCATGTTTCCTCAATAAAAAACATGTTCAAGATCATAAAGTGTGTAAGACACAGCCAGGTCCTAAACCCATGTCTATCAGAGTTCTGAGCCTCCTGACCACAACAGGTCACCGCAAATGAGGACAATAGGAGTTGCAATTTGGGTACAAGCTACTTTGAGGCTTTGGGTGGGGGGAAGAGAAGAGCAAAGGGAGATGGGATTGCTAAATGAAAACCCTGAAGGAGAATCGAGGGGAAGGGAGCGCTGTCATGATGTAGGCAGTCTCATGGAGGGAGAATGAGAAGCACTGAGGAGAAATCATTAGGAAGTCCCCTGCCAGCACATCAGAAGTCCCATGCTGCCACATTCAGAGATGAGTGAAGCCTCTTAGGTTAGCTATCTTCCAAGTTTACACTGGACAACTCCCTGGTGAGGATTCAGTCATCACCCACCCTACAATTCTTTCCTTCCAGTCATTTGATGCTCTCATAACAAGATGCCGTTGAGTCAGTTTCAACCCAATATATGGGCCATGTGTGGTAACCAATACGTTCAACAGAAGAGTTGTCCGTTTTCTATCTACTCATCTTCTGTTCTTAAACCTTCTTCCTTTCACCCAGTTTAGGGAATTACCCAGGACAATGCAAAATGACGAGCCATAACACAATGCAAAACTGATGGGCACACACACAGAGGCAGAAGGGAGAATGCTGAGGTCATGGGTGGAGTTGGCCTGGGTTTGGACCATGACTCAATTAATTGCTATGTGCCTATGCTCAAGTTACTTGACCTCAGTCTCCTCACATGTTACACTGTCTTTGTGATTGCATTAAATCCTAAGATTTTTCTGGATTAATGAGTTCATATAGTGATAGCATTCAGAGCAGTACCTGGCCCATCTCAGGTACTCAGTAAGTGTCAGCATTGGCTTGGCACAGAATGGTGCTTTTAATTATCACACAGCCGGATATGTGAAACGTTTCATCAGTAATAAACATGACAAGCTCAACAATTGCAGCAGTAATCAGTGAGAGAGTTGGAATCAAATTCCAGAGCACACACTCCAAGCTGCCTGCTCCGTGTTGGGGGCTGGGTGAAAAGCTATACCTGTATCCTCTCATTTTGATCTCAATAAAACCTGGTGGTTAAGAAGGAGCACATTTTCTGGATGGAAAATATGGACTGTCGACAGGCAAGGAATGATTTGAATGCAAATCATTCTATGTTTGTCTTTAAAAATAACCCCTTACCTGAAATGGGGTAACACACAGTTCTTTCTAATCATCCTCTAGGGAAGGGAAACCTGAAATCATTATTGAGTTTATTTCACATCATGGGTAATATCCCTGTGATATACAGATCTGACATTTACTTGACACAGGCAGTAAAATACCTCTTGAGAATGGTCAGTAAGATCCAATATTTACAACCTAGATTCAAGTGATATTACAAGGGGGTGGGACGTTTGACAATAAATTATGTCATTTGAAAATAATTTTAGAACAGTTATCAAGATCTAGCCTCCAGGCCTTCGAAAGTTAATTATGGGTCAGGAAGAGTTATAGCCGTCCTTTTGGAACAGGGTGTCATGGAATCTGACCCAGGCACACCCTGAGTTTCTGTGTTCAAAACCCTGATGACGTGACATTCTACTTATTTTGGGAACTCAATTTCTTCAATTTGCCAATGCAAAGAGACTGCTCTTGAATAGATTATTTCTTTTGGCTTCTCTTCTGAAAGAATGAGTAGGAAAAATATGATGCAGCAAAAAATGGGTCCAGAAGTAGAGTGAAATGTCTGGAGATATGTAGGATTTGGTCAAATGTAGTATTTGGGGCCAAGTAGTCAGACAACCAGTGTGCTTGTTGGCACCAGTAAGAATGCGTTGAAAGAGGATGGTGGCAAGGATCACTGTTTACATGCATTCCCTTCTCTTCGAGGTCTCTGGGGAACCTGGCCTGTCTTTGTTCATTGGTGTTCTCGTTACACTTCTCGCCTCCTTTTGCCCATTTGTGTTTTCAGTTTTCCCTCCGGATTACCTCTGAGATGGGGATGTAGTAAAAATACACACTGGATGTCACAAAGATGTGTTCTCTTATAGTAAAGTTTTTATGAGCTTTTTACTATTAAACTAAAAAGAAACAACCAACAGGGCAATAGAGAAGAAATGTGTTTATTAATGTCTATCTCTGAGTCCACGCTGTTACTGTTGATAGTTGCCATTGAGTTCAAAACCCTGGGTTTCCCAGAACCCACCACTTCCCAGTCTTGCACCATCTTGTGTTCAAAAAAGAAAGAAAGAAAAACTCTCCATTTGCCGTTCTACAGAGCCTCTGGTTATGTATCTTCTAAGATTGCTGTTTGTTTTTCTGGCCATTCCCATGTTATTCTGTATACTTTGTGAAACCATGATGTCATGATTAGCTGTGCCACACACCCCCTTTACCCCACTTGACAGATGGAGGTCTTAGGCTGAAGCACTTTCTTTCTGAGAAATGCTAGATTGGAGACTTCCATCTGTGGCAAGTGTACCTGAGGCTATTTCACTCCCAACTGAGCTGGAATAAGGGTTCTACATGGTTGACTTGAAAACCTCAAGACCGCTGGTTCAAACCCACTATCAGCTCCAAAGGAAAAAAGATGAGACGGGCTGCACCCCATGAAGATGTGTAGCCTCTTAACCCCCCAGGAGCAATTCTACTCTGTCGTATAGACTTGCTGTGAGTCAGAATCAACTTGATGGCAGTGGGGACTTCACAGGACCGAGGCAGGCTGTCCGGGGCATTTCGAGATGGTCAGTCTTTACAGGAGTAGAAAACATCATCTTCCCAGGCAGGAGCTGCGAGTGGTTGGGAAATGCTGACCGGGTTATGGTTAGCTGGTCAATGTGTCACCCACCACCCTACCCTGGGATGCTATGAGTTGGAATGAACTCGATGCTAGTGAGATTTGGCGGTGTGTGTGTGTGTGTGTGTGTGTGTGTGTGTGTGTGTTTCCCACCCAGTGTTAGGAAAAGTCAATGAGGCTGTCTGCCTCCCCCTGTGCGTGCTTGCACCTCTAGCATTTACATAAAAGAGGAAAGCACGCTTCTCATTGGCCACGGGAGAAAGGGGCATGCCTCGAATGCTCAGCGCTGACTGTACACTCCACTCTGGTCATCTCATGGACTGCAGCGGTGCCATTGTGAATCTTCATCTCAAAGAGGAAGAGACAAGACCGGTTGACAGCCCTGGGAGCACTCCAGAACCCAGTTCTTACCCAGGAGTGTAGAAGCGATACATTGGGCACCCCCAGAACACACGCATGATGCCACCAGGGACATTCTGACTCAGAGCAAACCCAGCTAGAACTGCCCTGGCCCTGTGTGTTTCAGAGTCTGTCAGTCTTCATAGGATAGAAAGCTTCCTCTTTCTCCCTTGGCCCAACTGCTGACCTTGGGGTTCACAGCTCAGGTTGCCATCCACTCTGCCTCCGGGGCTCCTACCAGGATCACTAGAGAGGTGAGGGTCTGGAAGGTCAAGGCCATAGATGGTGCCAGGGAGCATTTCAGAGATAACAGAATATGCAGGGTCTTCCAAAAGTCACTGAGAGCAGATGCCCGAGTCTGGCTAGGGATCAAATTCTTCACTATAAAAAAAGGCACTACTGATTAGAACAAAGCCTCTTCTTCATCGTTGCCAGGAAAAGAGTTCCGCGGTAAAATCGACCCCTCTGAATTGGGTTAGCACTCTGCTGGCCATGGTGAATGCTCTTCTCGAGGAGGCAGCGAGAAGACGGGGAGACGGCCATGAGAGCCCTCATTGATGAGGACACAAGCCGCGGGTCTACCAGCGTTTGCCCTGCGCAGAATGGTGGTGTGGCCGCCTGTCCGAGTGGAAAGGTTGCTCTGCCTTTCAACGCTGTGCAGCAGTGCCCTTGACAGCATGCTGTATGACCTCCAGAAAGCATTAGCTTGACTGCTGGAAGCTGGTAAACCGGCTTGGCTCTCCCCTTACAGTAGCCCTTCAATGCTTTGACCAGAGGACCTGATGCCAGCCTCCTGCCTGGTGACAGCTCTCAATGAGCTTTGTTTCCCCAGGGCCTTAAATCCAAAACCTTCCAACATGTGGCCTCAAGGCTGCTTAACCATAGCAGAGATTCTCTGGTTTCACCAGGTGGCCCCCAGCCGGAAGTTTAACCTGTTTTGTTCCATGCAGTACCCTCATCCTTAGGTGATATGTTTTTGCATTTGTGTTGCAGTGGGCAGGTATGAGCCCTAGTATGTTTTGATTGGCATGGTTACACCTCAACAGAAGCATTAATTGTGGAAACAGACTAAATCATATAGTGAGGCCTGACACCCCCCTCCCACATGACAACAACAACAAAACACTAATTGCCATTAAGTCAAGGAACCTAGAAACAAACAAACAAACAAAAAAGTGGGGCGGGAGGAAGAGACTTGTCATTCAGTCCCATCTGAATGTACAGTGGCCATTCTCTGGCCAGCAGGCAGCACAAAGGTGGCTTGTCAATGTCCTATATAGGCTTACAGTAAGGATTTGAGACTCAGAAATGTTCAGGCAGAGGGTAAGACCACAAAGAGGAAAGGATCCACCCAAGAAGAGGAGACTGAGAAGAGGCCTCAGACATAAGATTTGAGGAAACTCACTTAAGGACTGGAGAGAAAGAGGAACTTGGGAAGAAGACATGGGAAAGGGGTCCAAAAAATAGTGGAAAGTGCAATATGACAGCATTCTTGGGAAGGAAAGAGTCGCAAGGATTAGCAGATAATCAGTATGTCGAATTCATGTGCAAATATCAGCTTATTGAAACATTCCAATTGGAATTCCGTCCATCCCTAGAGCCTGTTTTAGTTCCAGCTTTCAATGCGGCTTGGACTTCTGCCTTGAGTACCATTGGTTCTTGCATATGTGCTCCCTACTGAAATGGTGGAATGCTGAGTAGTTCTTTTGGGTACAGTGACTCTGTGTATTCGTTCCATCTCCTTTTGGTGCTTGCCTGGCTTCTTTGCTGTCCCAGGGACTCCACGTGCCACAGGCTCTGATGCACTGACCTCAGCCACCGATACCTCAGAGACCTCCAATGCGTTCTTCTTCTGCTGGGCGTGGGATTCCTCTTTTCCTCCTGAGACGACGCATCCTTCTAGCCAGCGGAGTAGCAACTATCCTTCTAGCAACTAAATGGACCGATTCCCACTATTAGCATTACACGTGCCCTGTTGGATAGTACCACCCAATCATGTCATAGGAATTACAGAGACATGGCTAGAAGAGCCTTAGTGAGCACTTTCACTCTACCACGGTCATGCTGCCCAGTCTCGTGCCATTCCTGTGACATGCTGCCCAGTCTCGTGCCATTTCCGTGATCAGTTGCAAAGACAACCATTGTGGGCCCTGGGACTCGCCTTGTTCCTTTTCAGAAATAGGTTGCTAGGCCTTGCTTAACTAGATGCCTCGCAACTGGTTCAGTATCATAACCTGCTGCCATGGAGTGAATACTGACTCATGATGACCTTCGAGGACAGCCTAGAACGACCCTTATGGATTCCTGAGACGGTAACTGCTTACAAGACTAAAGAGTCTGGTCTTTCTCCCAGGCAGTGGCTGGTGGTGGTTTCAAACAGGGAACCACCTCAAGTGAGAGGCATCAGGCAGAAATTGAACACATGTCCCTGACATAGAAGGAGAGAATACTACCACTGACTCACCACTGCCCCCTGAAGGCTTCCTCTACCAAGTATTTATGGGAGCCTGAAATTCCTAAAACACACTTCACGGGTGTTTTGTACCTGCCTTTAATTTCTAGGAAACAGGATATATAAACTGGCTGGTAATATTTGAATCTCTATTGATACTTGTTAGTAGCGGTTAAAGCAACTGGGGACCAACTGGTGCCGTGGTGTGTAGCAGCATCGAGATGAATAGTCAGGCCCATGTAATGATGGTTTCAGCTGGTGGCCAGCATTCTACTCTGTTAGCCTTCCCAAGCACTGCTTCCTCTGGAAATGTAACACAAGTATCAGAGACGGGGGAGGTAATGATCTTGCAATCATTATAAACTAGAGAGAGCTACTGCGGTTTTTAGGACCACAGAGAAGCATTGATTTACAATTAGCAACACCCGGACATTGCATTTTAAGTCGGTTATTGTTGGGGTAGATTTTATACTATTAAACATCCCAGGCCCCCCCCCCCAGATTGTTTATTCCACAATGTTTTACCATTCTGTCTCTTATTTAGGAAACAAAAGGCAAGGCATATGAATCACTGAGAGTAGACTATGAGCCACGTGGAATTTGACATGGAGGTGAATGAAAGAGCGCTTAGGAGATAAAGACATCTTGGCAGAGGCCAGCAAGGCTCTTAGTAGCAACATTGACGCTGGCGAAAGGAAAGAATGTGGGACAGATTATTCCGGAAGGAAAGAGAAGATGTGGAGGAATGCAAGGCCAGGCTGAAAGGAACTAGAATCTGAGTTTGTGAAAGTTTCCAGCCTGAATATTGCCACATGGGTTGGGGTGGGGGTTTCTGTATCTTCACCGAGAGGACTTCGCTACAGAGTCAGAAAGACTTAGTTAGTGACCCTTAGGTTGGGTCAGGCAATTCCAGGTCCAAGACCTGAAGAGAGAGGAAGCCGAAGGAAGACACAGACCCAGAGTGTTTGATAGGGGGAAACAGGTGCTTAACTTAGGGGTTCTAGTCTCTAGTTCTCCTTAAGAACCCCCAGTTCTTAACGTAGGGGTTCTAGTTTCCCTCAAACTAAGACCCAGCTGTCTGCAGTCACAGGTGAGCACATCAGCCTCCAATATCAGAAAGATGATGTGAGGTACAGAAATCCTTCAGGCCTTTTGTTATGACTTCCTGAAAGCTGGAGCTCCTGGGAGGCTGATGCTGGTTAAGCCTCCGCAGGCACAAGGTAACTTCCTACAGACAGGTACTGAGCCTGCCAGATGTTGACTGAGCTTCCTGTGGTATGTGGTGATTTCTTATGACCACGTGGTGAGGCTGAGAAAAGGTCTGAGCCCTGGGTCTGGATGGAGCTTCCTGAACGGGGACCACGTATGAGAGAGGGTAGGCACCACTCTTTCGGAAGCCGTGAAGCTTCTCACTGTGAATGCTGCCAAACTTTGCCCCTTGCATCTCTTTCTCTGTAGCGCTCTTTCATGTACCACAGGTATCAGGTTTCCATGAGCTCTGTGACTCCTTCCAGCAAATGAATACATCCCAAGGAGCAGGGGGGCCCACGGGTCTGAAATGAGGGGAGTTGTGTGGACTCTCAAGCTTGCGGCCAGTATCCGCTGACCTTGTCCTGGGTGGCTGGGGATTGGGAGCAGGGGTGGTGGGGGGTGGCGGCGGAAGCCTGCACGTGCAGCTGGGGTTTGAACCAAACTGAACCGGGAAGGGAAGTTGAAATTTCCACAGGATGCAGGTGGGGTTCCTTATGAGATTTATTATCCGCTCCACAATTTAGCATCCGAGGTTGTTGATCTTAGTTTCCTTGGACAGCTTCACACAGATGGTTCTGAGCATCACTCTTGCTTTCCCTCTTTCGACACCAGTGGGAATTAGCAATAAACAGAGAGATGGGCCAATCGCAGCAGGCAAGAGAGGAATACAGAAACGTCCTTGTGTCCTTGGCTTCGCTGTCACTGGTGAAGACCCAACTGAGAAGTTCAACAGCATCAGCAGGAGTCAACATCTACATATGGTTTGTCATGGACTTCTGGAGTTGCAACACTTTATAAAAATTTAGATGTACGAGGGAGATAATAAAAATTCTGCACCAGTGGTCTATTCCGAGACTGTCGATTCTGATTTAGAGTCTTCTCATTATTTTTTGAGGAGATGTGGGGGAAGAGTCAGTCGCACATTGCGTTGCCCACGACAGGATCAGCAGTTCGGAACCATCAGCCCCTCTCAGGTAGCAAGAGGAGGCTGTCTACTTCACTAAAAGAAACCCCCAGGGACACTTCGACTCTGTGCTACAGGGCGGCACTGAGTGCACTGCTTTGTTTTGTTTCCCTGAGATGATTCTCTGTGTGTTTAGGTTGATACATGATGTGGTGGAGGTGGGACTCTTCCTCATTTTCTGTCCTTCCTTTTCCCTTGACCTTATATTGCAGCATTTCCTCCTGCTGAGTCTTTTTGGGTAAACTAATATTCATGACTGTGTAATCTTTTCTCATACAGACAATGATTAACCAAACTGCTTTTGTTGGGCATTTGAGTGGTTTTTTGTCTATATCAGATTAATACATTTGTGATAGTTTGCCCCCCCCCCAATATTTCTTACAGATAAACCTTTTCAGCCCCTTGATGTTTCCTTAGAACAAATGACAGTAGGAAAATGTCGAGATCCAAGAAAATCTGTATCTTACGGTTTTTGAAGCACATTGTCAAATCTTCTCAAGAAAATTGTCAGGCACACTTTGACACATAGGGAGACTTATGAGGGCCTGAGACAGAGCGTGAGGTAATAAAGGCCAGCAATGATTAGGTCATCCGCTCGGAGAACCGTTTCAATGTTCTGTGACCTGAGCTTTTGATGCAAGCCCGTATCTAAAATATAATTAAGAACATAAGTCTCTCATACGCCATCTGTGAAGAAACTTGTGCCAAATGACCAGACAGACCTCTTTTCCTAAAGCTAACCCTGGAGACAGGTATGACCAAAGATTCCCTGTAACAAGCTTTATACCAGGCTGATCTTAAGCGCACAGTCCATGGGCTCTGGAAGAAGTAGCTGAAGAAGAATTCACAAGAACCAAATGTGTTTAGGTAGTATAAGGGACCCTTCTGGATTTCATCTCCATCCACAGCAGTCCCTGCTCTGATGGAAGGGTCCAGACTTATCATTGAGGTCCAGTAGAAGGAAGCCACAGACCCACATGCCCAACTCCTGTCATTCTTTTAATTTGTTGCCTTTAAGCTATTTCAAATGTAGCTTATAAATTCTAGCATGCTGTCGACATAAGGCTTTATTGGAAAATACTGTTGTTGGGTGCCATCAAATCAGTTCCATGGTGACTGCATGACAACAGAATGAAACACTGCCCAATCCCGCACCACCCCCACACCAGTTATGTGTGAATGCACTATTGCAACCTCTGTGTCTGTCCACCTCATCAAGAGTTGTTCACAAGCCCAAACCAGCACACAGTGGTAGCCACTTCTGTCCCGGTGTGTCTGAGCAGGTGTCTGAACAGAAATGTGCTCCACGGTATTTTTCAGTGACTGTTTTTGTTTGTTTGTTTCTGAAGGACATCACCAAACCTATCTTTGGGTGGACTCAAACCTCCCAACCTTCTGAATCACACCTAAGCGCATTTGTCCTTTTTAGCACTCAAGTACCCCGTGGTCTGGGCAAGGCATCTGGAGTGAGGGTTGAACATCTCCCCACCCCCCTGCACTGCTCACGGATGGTGTCATCTTGAGAACATGTGGCATGGGGGCTACACTACACGATCTGTGGGTCAGTTACTCTGGAGAAAGACTCCCGGGAAGGGTGCGAGTGTCAGAATGGACAGGAGTTCTACCCGGCCTTCTCGGGGCACACTCATGGCACTGGGCTTTGTATTTGTTTCTTGTTAGCCTAAGTTGCAATTTCCCCATCTGTAAATTGGGATCCGTGAGTCCACCTCTAAGGGTCACTGTGAGGATGAGAAGAAGAATGTGGGTAAATACTTGGCCCCATTTCCGTCCTGAGTATTTTTACCCTACAGAGAACACACAAACACACACACAACTTATTGCTGCATAGTTTGAAGTAGCACAATTTGGAAGTAGCCTAAGCATCTCTCAGTAAAAAAAGAACAGCTGTCCAGCCACTCGCTGCTGGTACTGCTTCCAGGGTGAAGACACACAGAGACAAGGCTGCATGGCTCTGACCTGTCTAGTAGTGAAAGTGCGATTTGACTTGAGAGCTGTGTAGTATGATATCTGATGTGTTTTTAATAGCCTGATGCCGTCCTGTCCGGCTCCAAGTTCAGTCATTCAGGAAATATCTGGGATAGGCCGGAATTAGGCTATGACTTCACAGATTCATTACAAGTTCAAAATTTAAAAGTTGTTACTCCCTTATTTCAGCAGGTAATCTTGCCGAAAGAATTTCCCAGTGCTCTTTCATAAAAAAGGATATGAACTTCGTACCCGAGTTCTCCCAGAGATCGTCCCTTGCGCATTTGAGAACACTCTGTGCTGGGCCTTATAACTTCTTGGCATCAAAATTTATGGGAAGAGCGTAAAGCTCATATTGGGAATGTCTTGTGCATTGAGGGGAAGATGTTTAAGGTTAAAGGCAGAATATATGAGGTTATTAAAGCATATTTTGGCAAGTATGGATTTCATTTCATAAGCGAAAGAATCTGAGACTTCTCTCCCGGAGCACATGTACCCGAAGCAGTCCCAAGGTGACACATCCATGCTTTCCGTGTTGAGGCGGCACCATTTGAGCAGCCCCCACAGGAGATTTCTCTACTGCTTTCAGGTCTCAGGTCCACCCGCTGTCATAGACACAACTGATACTGTCATAGCTGCTCCTGGGGAGGAGAGCTGCCTTTTGGAACCATTCAACCCTCCATATGGGGTGGGGGTGTGTGTGGAGACAGGCGTGTGTCAGCCTTTTGTTGTTACTTAGGAACTTCAAATGAAAGCTGATGAAAAACTGAGTAGAATGACCACTCGCAGGGAGTGGGAAATGTACATCACTTTCAAGAGCAACACATCCACAGAAAGCGGGTCCCACAGAGCCCTTCCTTTATATAGATTACTGGTAGGCTTAATGCGTGTTCTGAGATTTCTGGAGTCTGGAAATCATCTTCAGTTGTTTCTCATTGGGTGTATCTTTCCATAGCTTGGACAAGGAATTATTTCAACAGGCTCAACCTATATTTCTCAAACAGTTTTATATTTCCAAATTTGAATTGTCTGAGCTTCCTGGACATTCAAGACGGGCTTCTTTGCAGAACAATTAGAAGCATGACCACCTTTGGGGAGGACAATTGTGTCAGTCTGGGTAAACTAGAGAAACAAATACATAGACACACATATGGATATAAGGGAACGGTTTATATATAAGAGAAATAGGACATTAAGAAAGCATCCCAACCCAGTCCAGTTCAAAGTCATAAGTCCAATATTAACCCATATGCCCGATACCAGTCTATAACATCTCCTTCTGACTCACGAAGTCACAGGCCAGTGGGTGCAGAGTCCCAGTGCCAACAAGGGTCTCCCCATAGCTCCTTACTTCCAGGGCTCAGGGTCCATCAACTGCATTCCGTGGTGGTAGAAGCAACTCATCGTTGGCAGGGGTCTCCACATAGCTTCTCCAGCTTCAGAGGTTTGGTTCCATCAGGCAAAGCCATGTGACTTCTCTGGTTTCTCAGACCCTGACATCTTGTCATGTCCATGATTCATCTTCTCTGAGACTAATTCCCAACAACTGGGGAGATAGCGTCTCATCTTTACGAGGGAAATATCGTGAGATTTCCCAGACATATCAGGAGAAAGCCATGCCCACACGGAGGCCTCATTGGCTACTCAATGGTTATCTCCAAACTAACAGGCTAGACTCTTCCCCTACATCTCAGTCGTGAAATTAACATAAGCACACGACTGCCACAACAATCTAAGAAGCAGCTAACAAACCAAAACTACCCTCAACTTCCTTGGACTTGGCAATGTCCCTTTGAAGTCCTCTGTCCCGCTGATGAGCTCTCACATGTGCAGAACGGCCCACATGCCACGTCTCTCATTGCAGGGTCTTTTTCAATAGCCAATAATTAGAGACAACCCTCCAGACGAAAAGTCAAGCCACGGCCGTCAAGTCGACTCTGAGTCCGAAGTGTCCATCAGTAGACTGGTGCAAGGGGTGGTGATGAGTTAGGGTTCAGATGGTCATGTGACCAGGATTCCTCTGTCCCATATGGTTTCCATAGCTGTGATGTAGTTGGAAGCAGTTCATCAGATCTTTCCCTTACAGAACGACTGGCTCGTTGTCTGTGGAGTGCTTTAACTGCTGCATCACCAGGACTCCTTTTTTTCTGGGACCGAGTTGGTTTCTGGCCATTGTTCCCATATAATTAGCTAAAGCATCATCTCCTCTTCAAATCGAGGTGGCTTTATTTGGACGACACATGATATAGTTTTGTTGTTGTTTTCTGGTCACACTTGGAATGCCATGCAGTCATAAAAAGGGCAGTAATAATATCCTTTATCTATTGGATAATTAGAGGCAGGCTGTACTTGTCATTTGTATTAAAGCAAAACAAAAGGCAGGTGGAAGATATGGAATATGTGTGTGTAGATTGTCTAGGCCCAAAATAATTTTGGAATAATATGCACACACCCAATCTCTGCATTAATTACCATGGTTTAGACTATAAGTAACTGAGGAACAGAAATAGGAAGGAAACTATCATAGTCCCATGATAGTCCAGTAGTGTATTCTCTTAAGTCATGTAAATAAAGACTTAAAAAACACACACATTTTATTGGGTGCTAGTACAACTCTTATCACAATCCATATGTAATCTTATACAATCCATTATGTCAAGTACATTTATTTGAACATTTGTTACCATCATCATTCTCAAAGCATTTTCTTTCTTCTTGAGCCCTGGGATCAGCTCCTCATTCTCCCTGCCCCAGATGAACCCTTGATAATTTGGAAATTGTTATTATTTTGTCATGTCTTATACTTTCTGATGTCTTCCGTCACCCACCTTTCTGTTATCTGTCCCTAGGAAGGGGGTTATATGTAGATCCTTGTAATTGGTTCCCCCTTTTTACCCCACCTTCCCTCCACCCTCCTGATATCGCCACTCTTCATATTGGTCCTGAGAGGGTTATCTGTCCTGGATTCCCTGTGTCTCTAGCTCTTATCTGTACCAGTGTACATGGTCTAGTCTAGCCAGATTTGTAAGGTAGAATTGGGACCACGATAGAGTGGGGAGTGGGGGGGAACACTTAAGAACTAAAGGAAAGTTGTGTGTGTCATCATTTCTCCCTGCACCCCTTCTGTAAGGAGATGTCTAGTTGCCTACAGATGGCGTTGAGTCTCCACTCCAAACTTCCTGTCATTCACTCTGATATGACTTTTTGTTCTTTGATGCTTGATACCTGATCCCTTTGACATCTTGTGATCACACAGGCTGGTGTGCTTCTTGCATGTGGGCTTTGCTGCTTTTCAGCTAGATAACTGCTTGTTTCAAGCAAGCTGCTTCTTTCAAGACCTCAGATGCTACATCTTTTGAAAGTTGGGTGCCATCAGCTTTCTTCACCATATTTGCTTATGCACACATTTTGTCTTCAGCACCCATGTTGGGAAGGTGAGCTTAACCGAAGGCCAGTTTGATAGAACAAAGTGTACTTGCATTGAGGGAGTACTTGGGTAGAAACCCAATATCCACCTGCTGCCTTAATACTAAACCTATAAATATGTGCGCATGGATCTATTTTCCCATCCTTAGATATATTAATATATGTACATGCCTATATTCAAACCTCTATAAATGCCCTTTGCCTCCTAGTTCTTTCTTCTATTTTCTTTTATTTTCCTCTTGTCCCACTATCATTCTCAACCTTCATTTGGGTTTCACTAATTCCTCTTGATTACATTGTTCTTGATGAAGTCCTACCAGGCCTTGTACACCCTCCTCACCACAGATTTTGGATCACTTGTTGTTCCCTTGTCCTTGAGTTTGCCAACACCACTTCCTTTCCTCTGCCTCCCCCTCTACCATGTTCCCCTGGAACCATCAGTCCCATTTTTTTTCTTCCAGACCGTTTATGCGGTCTATCTTATCTAGATAGACCTGCAGAAATAATAATGTGCACCCAAACCAAGACAGAGCAAAACAGAGCAACAAAACAACAACAACAAAATGACAAAAAAAGAAAAGCCTGTAAATAGTTCAAGGTTTGTTTGTTGATCTTTAGGAGAATTTTTTTATTGAGTCTGATGGGGTGTTACACCCTTGCCCCAAAGTCTATTTTAGGTATTTCCTTTGCTCTGCTCCCCTTGCTTTTTTATTGCATGCCCTTAGGTTTTTGCCTCGGTGCGGTGAGGTCAGATTGGGGACAATTGCTGCACTGTGTCTCAGGTGTCTGAAGGGCTATGGGTCAGGGAAGGATGTCGTGTCTGATAGTGGGGCTGGCCACATGGTTCTCTTTCTGGGCAGGAATATCATCCTTAAGGCTTGGTGGGCCAGGATGTACACCGCTCTCTCTTCCTCCCCCTTCATTTCCTCCTGCGTGCTCCATTAGCTGACGCTTCAGTGCTGTCATCTGAAGTAAATTCTCCTGGGGAGAGCGGGGGCTGTCCACATAACTGGGATCAGGGTCAGCCCCTCCGACAATAAACAGACTTAACAAAAAACCCTACAGTGTTTTTTATTTTATTTTGTTTTTGTTTTTGTTTTGTTTGGGGGGGGCATCACTGCCCTCTGGTGGTGGGAATAGGACCTGTAGTGTTTTTTAAAGGAGGAAATATAAAGTACTTATACACACACAGACATAGATCAAACTGTTATCCCCAATGAGAACAGTATCTATCATAAGGACTTCAATTGCAAACGATCTATGAGCTGTTTTCAGGCTCGAGCAATTAATGCAGAGTTCAGAGTCAGCTGCCACCTTCACACTCTCTGTGTTCTTTTGCATTTAGGTGGTAGGGAGTTTGGCTTCTGTTGTTTTAATTACAATGGATGAACCAATATGTATGTATGGTTATTAACTAGTTTGCAGCTTACATTATTGTTTATTTTTAGTGTTTTACAGCCCTCCGAATTCTGACCAACATATGATGTCGTGCAGCAATCACAACAGTACCACGTAAAAGAGTTTCACTGTTCTGAAAACTCCTTGGGCTCCATCAGCTCATCCTGTTCCCCTCCCTCTGAACACCTAACAACCGATCATTTTCCCATCTCTCTAGTATTTGAAATCATGTCATCTATAGTTTTTTCATATGGGCTATTTTTTACTTAGCGATACGTGTCTTAGTTTCTTGTATATCATTCTATATGACTTGGTAGCTCACTTCTTTTTATGATTACTGTTTCATGGTATAGATGTTCCACAGTTGTTTATTCATACACATGTTGAAGGACATCTTGACGGACTGAGCCCCGGTGGCGTAAGTGGTTGAGTGCGGGACTGCAGCCTGCGAGCTTGGTGGTTCAAATCCAGCGGCGGCTCTCAGGAGCAGCGCTGGGTAGCTCCCCAACCACCAGAGGGCAGTGATGGCCCCCAAAACAAAACAAAACAAAACAAAACAAAAAAACAACCTGAAAGACATCTTGACTGTTCCCAATGAGACTATCTGCTCCTGTAAATATGTACAGCCTGGGCAACCCACAGGGCACTTCTACTCTGGCCTCTGGAATCCGGAGCAGTTAGAACGGCAGTGAGTCTGAATAAAGTTGCTAAACACAGCCATGTGCATACTTATAAGCGGGTGTATTTTAATCTCGTTTGGGTTAATACCTAGGAGAACAATGATTGGGTTGGGTGGTAAGCCTGCGTTTATTTTTTACGAACCTTCCAGACTCTCTTCTAAAATGATGGTACATTGTGCATTTAGAGTGTCTGTTGCTCTACGTTCTCTGCAGCCTTTGGCAGTGTCACGGTTTTGTACGTCAGTCCTTTGAAGAGGTGTGTAGTAATAGCCCATTGAGTTTTGTTCATTTGAGTACTTGTTTTATTGACCATACAAAGTCATTTGTATGGATGGATCATAACAAACTGTGGGAGGCATTCTAAAGAATGAGAATTCCACAACCTTCTGTTGTGCTCACGTGGAACCTGTACACAAATCAAAAGGAAGTCCTATAAATAGAACAAGGGGAAATGGAGTAGTTTAAAATAAGGAAAGGTATGAATCAGGTATGTATCCCTTCACCATTCTTATTCAACCTGTATGTGGAACAAATCATTCAGGAAGTTGGGTTACATGAAGAGAAATGCTACATAAGGATTGGAGGAAAGTTGACCAACAATCTGCAGATGACACAACCTCACTTGCCTAAAGTGAGGAGGACTGGAAGCACTTGCTGATGAGATTAAGGATTGTAGCTTTCAATGCAAATAACAATTCGATGTTAAAAAAATACAACCAAATCCTCACAGCTGGATTAATAGGCAGCATCCTAATAAATGGAGAAATGATTGATGTTGTCAAGGATTCCGTCTTGCTGAGACCTGCCACCAAAGCTCCTGGAAACAGCAGTCAAGAAAACATATGATGTACTGCATGGGGTAGATCTGCTGCACAAAAAGAACTCTTTTTAGCTTCATAGTTTACTTTGGGTATAATTTCACTTTGCTTCCATTCAAAAAGAACTTCTTTATTTTATCACTATTCGCAGGTTTCATTGAGTAGATGCGATATTCACTTTAACTTGTAATTCCCTGATGACATAAGTTAAGCAGCTCTCCATATGATGATTTGTCACCTTCATATCTTCTTGGGTGGCTGTCTGTTCAGATTGTTTGTTTTCTTACAGCTCCATTTTAAGAGTTCTTTGTATAGTTTGGATACAAGTCCTTCATTAGATATGTGTTTTCTAAATATTTCTCCTCAGTCTGTGGCTTGTTTCTGCATTCTTTCAACCATGGTTTTCCCAGAGCAAAGTCTCTAATTTTAGTGAGTTCCAACTTATCACTTTTCCCCACTATGAATCATGCTTTCAGTGGTGTATCTGAGAAGTCATCATTGAACCCAAGGTCACCTGAGTTTTCTCCTCGTTTGTAGAAGTCTTACATCTTATGTTTAGATCTGTGATCCATTTAGAGTTAGTTTTTCTGAAAAAGTGTCAGTTCTCTGGAAAGAGAAATAGAAATAAATATTTTTCATGTGAATGTTTAGTTTTTAAAAAATCATCTTATTGAGGGCTCTTACAGCTCTTATCACAAATAATGCATATATGCATGGTGTCAAGCACATTGGCACATATGTTACCATCATCATTTCTTTTGCTTGTTTCTTTTTTTTTTTTTAATTGGGGATTCGTACAACCATCATTCCCATTGTTTTCTCTTCCAGAGTGTTTACCCAGCCTATCTTATCTGGATAGGCCTACGGAAATAATAATATGCAATAAAACAAGGCAGAGCAAAACAAAGCAACAAAAGAAAACAAAGCAATAACAGCAAAATAGTGACAAGAAGTCTATTTTGGGTACTCCCTCAGGACTTCCTTGCTCTGTTCCCCTTGTTGTTCTGTTGCACACCCTTAGTGTTTTGTTTCAGAGTGGAGGGTCAGATTGGGAGCAATTCCCATACTGTCTCCAGTGTTGTCCCCTGTAGGGCTTTCAGTCAGTTAGGGATATAGTGTCTCATAGTGGGGCTGGCCATATGGTCCTCTCTGTGGATTGGCTACACTGAGTGGAGACATGGTCCTCAAGGCTTGGTGGGCCAGGATGTGCTCCACAGTCTTCCTTCCCCTTCATTTGCTCCTGTGTGTTCTGATCCGACATGTCCCTCTCCAGAGCTGCAGCTTCAGTGCTGCACTGTGAAGTAAATTCTTCTGGGGGGAGAGGCAGCTATCCATGTAGTTGGGATTGGGGCCAGCCCTTCAGACATCTCTATTGAGTTCCTGCTTCATGCAGGTATGCTGTGTGAACATATAGTTGTTAAGCTCCATTTATTGGAAAAACTATCCTTTCTCAATTTAATTTTTGTTGTTCCATTTGTTTATTTTCAACTTGATATGTACATAGAAAAATACCAAAAATTATATATCTTAATGCATCCTTATCCTTGAGTAATTTAATTGCAATTAACTTTTTGGGTTTTTTTGGGGGGGAGGGGCATCACTGCCCTCTGGTGGGAGTAGGAGGCCCAGCCTTGCTCCTGGAGAGCTGCTGCTGGATTTGAACCGCCAATCCTGTGGACTGTAGTCCCGCACACAACCACTACGCCACTGTGGCTCAGCCCCGCAACTAACTTTTATAATTAACTTTTTTTAATGTCTGCGTGATTTAAGTTCCAGCTTTATACTGCTTGTGCAGGATCATTAAGCAGGAGTCCTTTGCTTTCTCACATAAATATATGCATCAGGGTCCTTGTTGTTAAGCATTTCCTTCTTTCTCAATCTTAAATTTCTAAGTGATGTTGTGATAGCCTTTTGTGGGCAAAAATGCTTGTGAGTGACCTATGCATATGTCATTCAGGGTCCTAAAAGGGGGATTGCTTAATCCACGAAATTCAAAGACTTTTTGACATTTATTTCCAAATTGCCGTTCTGAAAAATGGCACAAAGATGGATTTTTTGCTTTTACTCTCACTAGCTAAATAGGAGACTGTCAGCCTCATCAGACCTTGACCAACACCAGGTGTTTCGGTCATTCTGCCTCACCTTGATCAATCTGATGGGTACAAATTATTTTTATCTTCCTATTTTATTAAATAATTGGGGGTGAAAGCTTTTTTTTTAGCAAGTTAATCACACACATATTTATTGGTAGTTTTATTTTTTATGAATAAATCCTAACAAAAGAAAACGTGTTTTTCAGTAGCTTAGCACCTTCAAAGACTGGTTTGAAGGGAGTGAAATTATGCTTGCTTTTGGCTTTCTCCTTTTTTGCTTGTCAAAGATCCAAGAGTTGATTTTAGATTTCTGAAGTCTACCAAAGTTACTTATTCCTTTGTAACTGAGAAAAGGCAAAAAGATTGAGCAATGAAGATAATCATAGATGTGCTCGTTTAACACCTTCAGCAAGAGGATTGATGCAGTGGCTGCAATAATGGGCTTAAATGTAGCAACAGTTAAGAGGATGGTAAGGGACTGGGTGGTATTTCCTTCCATTATTCATAGAGTAGCTATCATTGGATTTGACTCAATGACACCTCACAATAATAACAGCCCACCTCAGATGGTATTTCAGTAGCAGGAATAGTGGCTGAACCTCTAAGTCTGCAGTCCAACTCTTGTTCTTATTCCATGTTGTATCTAGAAGCCTTAGGGCTTTTACCATAGCTCATTTCTTGTGGTGGTGCTGTGAGTTAGGCATTAGGCTGCTAACCAGAAGTTCGGTGGTTCAAACCCCACAGCAGCTCCAAGGGAGAAATAAGAGACTGACTCCTCCTCTAAAGATGAACCATCTTGGAAGCCCTTTATACATTTGCAATGACTTGGAATCATCCTGGTTGTGGTGGGTTTGCTTGTTTTGCTTTGCCCAGTCACCAAATTTGGCTCAACTCTTAACTCTTTGCCTTTGAGTTGATGCCAACTCATAATGAGTCTGAAAGACGCAGCAGAACTTCCCCTGTGTGTTCCCAAGACTGTGTGGGAGTAGAAAGGCCCATCTTTCTCCCATGGAGAATATGTTGGTTTTGAACTCCTGGACTTGCAGTGAGCAGCCCCACTCGTAACCACTACACCACCAGGGCTCCATGCTGAACTTGGTTAGGTGGCATATTACTTCTGATTCCTACGTGATATTGACTCAGGGAACAGAGATTTTCAAAGTTAATTATCATTTGCTTAATTATTTTAACTATCAATAGGGCATTATGCCCTTAATCTCGGAGTAGAGCACTCATTGTGTTAGGATGGTTTTCCCTCAAGCTGCTTGTCCAATGGGGAGTTTAGGTTGAAGCCTCTGGACGTGGCAGTGCAGCCCATCTGGAGTACAGACCGTCATTGTTACTCCAACAGTGATCTGCCTCATATATACATGTCCACACTTTAAACAAATCAAACTCTTTTGATGTCCTTCTCAATCAGTCTTTGGTTACAAAAATATTTTCTGCAGTGCTATGTGTACGTCTGTCTCTCCCCACCACATTCACACTGTTTAAAGGGAGTTACAGATCAACCGCTTTGAAAGCCTCTTGTTCGGAGATGACTGCCTTTCTGTAGAATCCTGAGAAGGTGGACGGAACACATACACATGCCGCGGCCTGTCTCTTTCTGCACAATGTGTGGTCCCACGTGCCTGACAGGACACAGTCTCCTTCTGTTGTCTACTGAGGTTACAGACAGATTCCTTCTGTTCTTTTTAAAAATATAATATTTTATGGTATGGAAGGTGAGATTTTACACAGCAAGGTAGGTTCCCATTTTAACAATTTCTAACCAACTTGTGTAGGGCTATTGATTATTATTTTTGACAGTGTGTCATCCTCCTCAGCCAGTCCATTCTGGTTGAGCCATTTCCAGGCCTCTAGTTTCCCTGTCCCCTTACTTCTCAACTTTGCTTTAGACAGCAGAGGTGGTGAACCTTTCGTCTGCCAAGGGCCATTTGCATATTTGTGGCATCAGTTGCAGACCATACTGGTCAAAGATTTTATTACCGTACCCCTAATGTGATGGCTGGAATGGCTTCTCTTTGATGAGGCTCGTGATGTTGTCTGGTATGGATGTATGGCCCACAGGCTGGACAGTCCCCACCCTTGTTTTAGAGTATAGGTTTCCAAACTGAATGGGCCTATGGCTCTATCAGCACTATGCCTCCTAGATACTTAAAACCTTTTGTACTACAGTCCATAAAGAAAGTGTAGGAAAATGCTTTTACAGCCCCCTTCCCCCACCTTCCTGGATTGCTTCAGCACCCCAGGAGGTGGTAACACCCACTTTGGGAAGCATGAGAAAGTTTTGACCATGTCGTGTCGACTCAGTTATTATATATATATATATATATATATATATATATATTTATCATTTTATTGGGCGTTCATACATCACTTTCTATTATTTATATATTTTAAAGAAGCCCCTTTCTCGCAACTGACATGCCCTATCCTTTGAACTCGTCTATCCTCCAGCTAAAAAAATGACCGCTGAGGGTGATTTCAGTTTTAGGTGTAAGAATATCCCAGTCTTAGGGAGTCCTCTAGTCTCAACTGGTCTGGGGATGGAGCTTTTGTAAGAATTGGAGTTGAGGGCTGAGCTCTGGTGGCGTAGTGGTTGTGCACAGGGCTGCGGCCCACTGGGATGGAGGTTTGATTCCTGCTCCATGGAGCAAAGGCTGGGCCTCCTACTCCCACCACCTGAGGGCAATGATGACCCCCCCCCCCCAAAAAAAAAAAAAGAATTGGAGCTGAGTTGTGCTCTACATTTTTCTTCCATTCTATCAGCATCTATCTCGGTAGCTCTGATCAGAACAGCCCATAGCCAGGCACCATCTAGACCTCCTACTCTCAGGTGAGGTGTGATAGTTTGCATGTGAGACTATTTTTTGAAGACAGGATTTCTAGAGTGAATTGGGCTGTCAGAAAGGCTTGGGTTTGAAGAGGCAGCACCGTAGGCTCATTTAATTTTTGTGTTGATATGGAAGTTCTTTAAAAAAACTTTTTAAAGATACACCTTATTTTTTCAGAATAGCTGTAGACATATAGAGACATTTTCCCAAAGAAAATAGCGTTTCTACTTGCCCCTTCCCTACCCACTGACCCCTACATTGCTGCCCCCCTGCCTGAACACTCTTACTCCAATGATGAATCTCTTGCTTTTGGGGGGGGGGGGTTGTAAACTGGTTGTATTGGGTTGCTCACTGAAAGGTTAGAGGGTTCACTTCACCCAGAAGCACCTTGGGAGAAAGGCCTGGTGATTGACTCCAAGAATCAACCATTGAAAACCCCTCTGGAGCACAGTCAGACGGTGACACACACAGTTGGATGTGACTACAGGGCAAGTGGTTGGTTTTCATCTGTGAGGCACATGTGTCCCAATTGGTGAATCGGCGTGGGTGCATTATGTTTCATAAAAGCCCATCATTTCCATCAGGATTCCCTTGTTGTCTTTTACAGAACTGTGAGCTTTGATAAATGGGTAAGGTCATCAACCTTTTTACAGGATAATGCCAGATGGTTTCACTGCCCTCAACAAGCCCTCTGCTCCACCTTTTCACCCCCCCCCACCCACTTCCCGGGGCCCCTGGAAACCACTGATCTCTCTATCATCTCTATAGTTCTACTAAAATGTCATTTCATGTACTTGGAAGTGTATTTCATTTTCACGACTAACACCAGGAAGCAGGTAGGCATGCGTTGCACCTTATAGGGGAGGAAACAGACCTGGGTCAAATGATAACCAGAGGTCATGTCACCTAGGAAGAAAGGAGACAAAATTTTTATTCCCTACCTCATGCTTTTTATTGCTGTCTTATAGTAGATGTTCTCTAGAACAGTTGTTAAGTCAGCTGGATTTTTGTTGATTTATAAGAATCAGAACCAATTGGCAATGGCAGACAGGTGAATGTCCATGGAACGTTTATCACCCCCCTCCCCACTCCACATCTTGTGCTTCACCACAGAGAAATGCAATAAAGGCAGGGATCAAAAGCAAGAAGGCAATTTGAAAAGAAAAACCTTTTAACACATGAGAATTATAGATATATTTCCACAAAAAAATTTAATCACATAGAAGATGAGGAAGAAAATTGAAGACTATTCAGAAAGAAATGAAAGAGGGGACATTTCATTATTAAAACTTTGGGGCAACAGTGTACCCTATACCCAGAGAAACATTTTTATCTTTATGAAAGGACTTTTTTTAAAGCCAACTTGGTTCTCAACTTAGGAAATATCAAGCAGCAAAATAAATCAAAAGAAATCAGGAAGCAGGAATGAATAAAGATTAAAATCTGAAATTTAAAGGATAGAAGAATTGGGTAAGTAGCCAGTTCTTTGGAAAGACCAGTAACCTAAATAAACCCCTTGCAATCTAGTTAGAAGATGATGAGAAGGGTCAGAATCTAAAACAAGGAAACAGAAAGGAGATGGCGAACCAGCAGGTAGGGAGGACAGCAATCACAGTGATTTGGAGACAGACTTAAACCTGTGGCAAGGGATTGGAAAAACAGAGGAGAAGGAAGATTTCCTAGCAAAATATAAATTACCCAGATTAACCGCAAAGGAAGTCGAAACCCTGACTATACCAGTTACCATAGACTGGGCTAGTGATTAAAGAGTTGATCTTGAAAAGAACACCAGAACCAGATGTTTGCAGAGTGCACCTTTAAGGAACAGATAACAGTAGTATTCCAACTCGTTGGTTGAGGGAAGTAAGAAGACACTGCTGTAAACATAGTGTATTGACCGTAGTGTTAATCTTAAAATAGAACATCCAGATGTTAGTATGAACTCAGGCATGAGAACTCACGCTGTGCTAGTCCGGGTGGACTCAAGAGACAAATCCAAAGACACTGATACGTGTGTAAGAGAAAGCTGTATATCCAAGAGTAATTGTGTATGGAGAAAACATCCCAGCCCAGTCAAGATCAAGTCCATGATTCGGATTGTCGCCCGTATATCCAATACTAGTTCTTCAGTTCCTCTTTAGAGTCAAACAGCACATGCAATGATGCCTAATGCAGGAAGATCACAGGCCAGTGGGTGGGAAGTCCTGTGGATCCAGTGGTGGCTGCATCTCCATGGCTCAGACTGTCCTCAGTGTGGCTCCATGTGACTTGTCAACAGGAATGTGACAAGCGAGAGAGTGGGTCTGGCCTCCACTGAACTATCTTATCATTTTCATGCCTCCAAATGAGGTCGTCAAGCTGTGACCAGCTTGACAGGCTAAACTCTACCCCCTTCAGTCCGAGTACCCTCAAGTTGAGGTCATGCAACTACCACACATGGGATCATGGAAGAGAAAGTGTGGACTTTAACCATTACAGACTCAAACCAGGCAAGGATACCCCCGAAGCAAGGACACCTCATGGCGACGCTAGAGGGACAGGTTGAAGTGTGGGTGGTTGTCTCAGATTGATTTTTTATGGGAGTAGAAAGCCCCATCTTTCTCCCGAGGAGCAGCTGCTGGTTTTGGACGTCAGACCTTGCAGATCCCAGTCCAACACACAACCACTACACTGCCAGGGCTCCCTAACCATCATACCAAGGCACTGCAGAAAGTGTATGGGGAAACACCATTATCTTTCACGTCCCTTTTCCCATGGACTTTTGGAAGGTCCCTTGTATAAAGTTGACGTGCATGTGCGTGTTAATATCATAATTCACAGTCATCAGCTCTTCTTTGGTCTTTCCTCTCATTGTCCCTCTACAAGCAGATGAGGTGATGGAAAATTCTCTGGCTTGGCCAGGCACACCTCCGTCTTCCAAGTGACACCGTGGCTTTGGAACACTGGAAACAGAACTTTTGCAACAGATGTAGCCAGAGCAGGATGTTGTTTTATTTCTCCTGTCCCCGTGGGTATTGATTGTGGAGACAAGTAAAGTGAAATCCTTGACAACTTCCGTCTCCGCTCCTTTCATAGTGATGTTGCTTATTTGTCTGCTTGTGAGGAGGTTTTGTTTCAGGTTGTGACGTCATTCATACAGAAGGCCGTGTTCCCTTCTGTTGTGCCTTGTGGGTTGCTACGACTCGGCACGAACTGGCTTCAAACACCGCCTCTGATTAGCTGCGTGCCTTTTAGGAAGTGACATTGCCTCTTGTCCTTACTTTCGCATCTGTGAAGATGGGACTAGTCATAGTACCCACTTCATAGTATCATGAATATTAAATATTTAAATACACACTCCATGGTTAGACTAGTATCTGGCACATGGAAAGCACACAGGAGTCTTGAGGCTGATGAGAATGCTAGTGCTAGTGATGGTTTTTAATAGTCATCAGCATGCATGATCTTTTTATGGAGATCAGGATGCATGATCTGTGAGTCAATACTGACATGCCTCTTGGGACATGCTATGGGACCGACCTGGGGAGTTATAAGACTTTTTTTTAATCTTATTTGAAACATTCTCTTTTTCCCACATTTTTATAGCAGGCATGCTTCAGTGCTGCTAGAATGACATGTGGCGGTGATTGCTGACGGGCCTCAGTACTTCCCCCCTTAGAGACCTGCCTCGTGCAGTCTCTTTCAAAAAAGTAATAATAATAAAGCCTGATTGCTCAGGAAGGTGTACTTTGCAGCCTCCTTGGTGGCCCTCCACATTCCTGTGTCTCCTGTTCATCCTGCTTCCCCTCCTGGCTAGTTCCCTGCGCAGCCCCCTCTACCCCCACCCCACCCGCCACCCGCCACCTCTAGACACCTTGTTTACTGACCATAAGAAGCATATGCAATGTGTTAACTCTTGTTACATGCCAAGAATGTGCTAGATACTGTTTGGAAGAGAGAACTTGCCCATTCGATTTATTGTGTAAATTAGGTCCAACATGAGCTTGGAAAGAAGCAGCCCAAAGCCATAGAAAATTTATTATTTTGCATAAACGTTTTAAAAAAATTGTCCTTGAAGATGAAATGTGGTTTCCACTTGAACCTGGTTACGCAGTTGAACCTCCAGAGTTATTTGCAGGCTGTCTTTCCTCCACACCTTTTTTGAATTAGGTAGAAAGAATTTGGACTGGTAAAAGTAGCCCGCACCGGGGTTAAGAACCAGATCAACTTGAAAGAAGAAAAGGAGAGGCAGTGATGTTTTCTCCAGATTTCTGCCTTGCTTCGAATTCCAACCCCAAAGACCTCCCCTTCCTCCAATTAATGCGTCGTTAATATTCACCGTCACAGCAGCTGAACGCTTGTGCTGAGCTCCCCCAGTCCAAATTGCTAAATGTCAAAATATCTTTAGGCCCTTGGTACAAATTAACAAGCGTAAAAGTTGATGTTGGTTTTGTGCATTTGTGGTATTTCCTTTCTGAGCCTTCTTAGTGGAGGGGTTGTGACCTCTAAGTGGATCTATCAATATGGCCCCTGCTTTGCACACCTACTTGGCCTCTATAAGTCTGTTTCTTTTCCTAATGCCTTCCACATGCCTGACCTAGACTCTGAAGCACTTTGCTCCTGGGGTCACCCCTACCTAGTACACTGCTGTCCTGTCTTGCAGCCCAATAGAGACAAGCATGAAATGCATCCTTCTCGGACGCTTGAAGGGTGTGGAGATGGGCCAGAGTCAGTCTGGCTCCTGCTAGCCTTGGCTGGCCTTTAGAGGCGGCACTGCCAGGGTGTGAAGGGATTGGAGGCTCTGGGCAAAGGTTTGACAGCTGTAGATAACCAGCCACCTCCAATGTGTGATAACAGTTTCACCCTTCCTGGTACATGCTGGGAAAGTATGAACCATATTAGCGCATAAGTTCATCTGGAACTGTGTTCCATAGGACAGGGAAAGGAGTCTGGTGTGTGCGGAGAATGTGCTCTGAAGCCCAGAAAGTTTAAGGATAAAGTTGAGAGTTTCGAAGTAGAGAGTTTCCTGGCCTCTTAGCTTATGCATTATGAAATCTCCAGTGTGAATTTCCAAACTTTTTGTGGTCTGGGACCCCTTAGCACATTTCCTCTGGAGTAGTACTTCTCCAACTGTTGTAATGAATACCAAGCTTTGCTGTTGCTACTATTTCACTTCCAATCCGACTCAGACCGGTATGTGATGCTACTACCAATGACCACACAGTGTGTATCATGTGGATTTGCATACATTGGGCATCATCCAACCTGGTTTCTTTCTTGCTCAGTGGGGTGCACCCTTGGATGTGATGAGAACACCAAATTGTGTCCTAAAAGGTCCTAAATGCATATTTTCTTTTCTTTAAGTCATTTTATTGAGGGCTCTCACAGCTCTTATAACATTTCATACATCAATTGTATCAAGCATATTTGTACATATGTTGTCATCATTTCCAAAACATTTTCACTTGAGCCCTCATGATAAGCTTTATTAAAAAATCATTTTACTGGGGACTCACACCGCTCCCATCACAATCAATACATACATCAATTGTATGCAACCACATTTGCACACTTGTTGCCATCATCACTCTTGAAACATACCTCCTTCTACCTAGGCCTCCGGTACCAGCTCCCCATGCTTCCCCTCCCTTCCTACTCCCCCTCCTCCATGAACCCTTAACAATGTACAAGTTGTCATTATTTTGTCATCATATGCTTATTTTCAATTCTGCATTGATTCCTCATGGGTCAGTGTCAATCCTATACCAGTTCCTGGGCCACTCTTGGAGGATCCTTGTTCTCGAAAATGGGGAAGCCACTTTGTGTATATGAAGCATCTGGCATCGGGCAGTGGGGTCTGGTAGCTGGCGAAGACGCTTCATTATAATAGCTAAGTGTGGGCGGTTAGTTTGGATTGTTTGTTGATAATTTGGGGACAAGGGCTCCAGAATCCAAAGTCTTTCCTTGGGGGATGGCAGATGGCGTCTCAGCATTTATCCCAGAGCCCCGAGGAACTGGCCTGAACCAAAGGCGACCAAACATGGTGCCCATCGTGTCTTTGGGGTTGGACACTGCAGTTCCCGAAATGTCCGAAGAAGAATGATGAGCTCGGTTCAGCCTGCTACAGTGGTGAGGAACTGTACTTGGCAATGCTCTTCCAAAAAATAACTTGTTCAATACGTAATAACGTATGCATGCCCATGTCCTCTGTGTGGCTTGCTCTTACCGGCATTGGGGCTCTTAACTTTGGGGAAATGAAGACAGGCTGATGGCTGAATACCTATATTTCATTTTTTTCCCCTAAAGAGCACTTTAAGAGAAACATTGCGTTTGGTGAGCTAAATGTGCTAAAATGTGAGTGGTCCTTCTGAGTTTTATTCTGTGAGAACTTAAGGAGAGAGAAAAAAATCTATGTCTGATTCACATTCTTTTTCCTTTTTCAAACCAGGCATGGGCCTGCTGTCACAAAGGGTCATCAGAGCATGGGTCGAGGAGACCCACAGAATGTACTCTTTCCTACTTCTGAAGGCTAGAACTCCACAGCACTGGGCCATGTCCTCTCTAACTCATGAGGCGGCTGGTCTTCCTCGGTGCTCCCGGTTTCTGTAGGCGCGACATTGTTTGATCTCTGCCTCATCTTCACGTGGCCGACTTCCACTGGCTGTTTGACCTTATTCTCATCCAGGCCCACACCGGGCTCCCTTTCTTGAATAACACACCAACCGCTTATTTCAAACCACCTCCAAATATCCAACTGTATATTCCCGTTCAAAAAAAAAAAAATGTTTCTCTGAGACCCAACTTGGCGTGGGTCAGGTGAAGGGATTTAACTTTGGGAGGTTCGTGGCGTCCTGAGAGTGAAGAGAGGGAAGGCAGAGGAGAGAAAGCAGAGGAGGCTTGTGAGGTCCTTAGTTGGGATTGGAAGAGGGAACTGGACAATGATATCTGGAAGGATGATCAGGCGGCTTCCAGCGCCCGCTGAGGCAGAGGCTCTTGGATTTGCAGCTGCTCCAGTGCAAGAGTGCCGGTTATTTCCGGGAGCAGATGGTTGGGGATTTACTGTGGGTTGTGCTGTTGAGTTAATGTCGACTCGCGGTGGGCTCGTGAATTACAGAATGAGACAGTGTCTGGCCCTGTGCCTTCTTCAGGATCATCGGTATGCGTGTGTCCAGTGTTAGGGCTTCTGTGTGTTGCCTTTTGTCCTGGGGGGGTGGGGTGCTGGTGCGTCAGTTCCACCTGTGTCCAATAGAACTGATCTGGAGCCAGCCTCACCCTTGTTCTTCCCTGTCCGCCCAGCGGGGGCGGGGGGGGGGGCACTGTGTCCGCCATGGAGTCTATCCATCTTGTTGACAGTCCTCTTCTTTCATTCTAGGTTCCCGAGTATGATATCCTTTTGCTTTTCACCCTAGGGGACTCATTTCCCAGTGTGATTAGTGGACGGATTCCATTGTGGTTCGAAAGGTTCACAATGTCTGATTTTGAGGGGAGCCTCGGGCTTTGCTCCCTTGCCTGTCTTAGGCTGGAAGTTCTACCCCACTGGTATTAGAAGTGCCGGTGCCATAGCATTTCGCATTACAGCAGTGTGCAAGCCTCTGTAGTACCACTAACTGCTAGGCAGGCAGTGGTTGGGGTTTTAGGGTAACCATTCAATAATACTCTTCCCATCTCCTTCCAGCCAAGATGTCAACACAGGAAGCAGAGAGCTAGAGATCCAAACACCAGTGTTACCTCCCAGGAGACAAACTAAAGGACATGGGTTTAGATTTTCAGCCAGGTGGGGGGAGGTTGCTAATCCTCTGTCCTGAATTAAATAAATCTATCCGCTCATTCCTGGCACGGCTGGACAACCACAAGCCTCTCCCACAGAGAAGGGCCCCTTCCCATATGGCAAAGGCAGACAGGGACACATGGATCCTACACACAGCTGTTTTCCGTGAAGCAGAAATCCAGAACAGGGTGAACCGAGCGTGCTCTGTTCCTTCTCCCAATCCAGCCCTGGTCAGGAGATAGCTCTCCATGTACAAACACAAGGAGGGGCATCTTTGTTCTCTCCTCGTGGAGAAGTGGGAGAGGTATTTGGCTTTCTCTCCCAAGGCTGACTGCCCTGGTCCTTGTTTGCAAAAAGGAAGAGAATGGGGTTGTTGAAGATGGCAGCAGGGGAGTCGTTGAACACTCATAGGGCCTGGATGGAGTCATGAAGGAACTAAGGCAGCGAGGACTATGAGAAAAAGGCAAAGCCTGGAGTGGAGACAGCAAGCGTGGAGAGAAGGACTGAGTGAGCTGGAAGGACAAGAAGAGTGTGGTGGAATTCAAGACTGCACAGGCAGGTCGCCTGGGTGATGACTGTGACTGTGACTGTGAAGTGGAGTGTGCAGGTGGATGCAAGGAAGTCACAGAACTGTAAAGCCAGGCTGTGGAATTGGTTGTCTGTATAGGACGGGAATACAATGGTGACTGTGTTTAGGGGTGCACCCACTGGCAGAGTCCTCAATGAGGATGGTAGAGAGTCACGCTAAAGAGGAACTGATTGGCTCACATCCCAAAGAGCATGAGGGTTGCATCCGTGATCCGAGGAGGGGACCGTGGGCACTCTGGGCTAAGAAAGGAGCCTTATTTCTCCTTTCAAAAAAATGGCAACCAATCCAACTTTGTTCGATCATATTCTCTCCTCTGCGAAACTACTCAGAAGCTTCTGGATGGAAAGCCTCATATCGTTTTTATTCTGTGCTGATTTCTTCTTGCAATTCGGTGTGTGGGGAGCAGGGTATTACTTTTTTATTTTGCTTTGTTTTTTAGCAACGATCTGGTCTTCACCCCCATCATTGCTGATTCTCCCCAAACGCTGTCATTTCTGACCACAAAAGCCCTTCATGGACGGCTGCACGGTTGCATCTCAAACATAAAAATAAACTGGAACCATAGAAAGCATGCACTGAAAGACTGTTGCATTCTGAATGCTTATTCGACTCTTAACTCTTTCTACTTATAGTTTCTTATTTAACTCCAGAGTAGTCCTCTGATGTTCTAAGTATCCCACTGATACACTCATTCATGCCCTGCACAAATGATGAGGGGGCCTGACTTATGGGATTCCAGGTATTGTCCTAGTATTTTGTGAGGCAGAGCCCTACTATCAGGAGCATTGTCAGACAGAGCAGTGCAAAGGCCCCGAGGATGCCCTACTTGGCGTGTTTGTGTACCAGCAAGGACTTGCACTGGACTAGAACAACCAGAGAGGCCAGTGGGGATGGACTTGGAGAGGCATGTAGAACATGCTGTTGGGTTTTATAAGCTATTCTAAGGACTTTCAGAAAAGGAAAATGAGACAGAGGTGAGTGCAGCCTCTTGTTCAGTGTTACTCAGCTTGTAAGCATCAGAGCTGAGATTCCTTTAAGGCTGTACTCTCATTTGGCTTTCTGGTTTTATCTTCCCCTGGTTCTCTACCTACGCTTGTTTGCTTCTCCCCAGGCACAAAGGTCCATGCTGGTGAATCCCAAACCTGTACACCACCCAAAGGTTCCCTTCAACTTCTTGCCTTTTTGACCAAATCACTGCCATCGAGTTGGTTCTGACTCACAGTGACCCTCTAGGATAGAGCACAGCTGGTGCCCGGGGAATTCTTGATAGGAGCAGACTGCCTCCTTTCTCCTGCAGAGCAGCTCGTGGTTAGCAGCCCAAAGTTTCGCTTCCAAAGTGAGATGGCAATGAAATGATGGAGACTGGAGCAGACACTGCATGGAGTCCCAGAATTAAAGGCAACAGAGATCAATGTTGTTTCATACATAATCCTGAAAGAATGATGGTCTCTGTGTAGTTGCTGGATAGATGTCGGCAGATTATGGGGTGGAGACTGGGAATACACCCACAAATACATTAGGGCTTGACAAAGACTATTTACTATACCTGGGTGTTTACTTTTGATGCAAATACATCCATCAATGTGCTGGAACATCTCGGACAGCGTTACTCACACTTTTTCAGCATGTGAGCTACTTATAAAATGACCAAGTTGAAAGGATCGACCAACTGCAAAAATGTAAGACATATATTTATTTATTGCATTTATTCATAAATGCATTGAGAATTATTTATATGTACAATGTTTATGTACCTTGCATAACCATATGAGTCCATATTACACAACGCAATTCAATTAACGGTGTACATTTTTTGTCATTACTCAAGTTTACTCTGATGACTTACATTGAATGAAATGAGCCAGGCATGCATAATCCGGACAGTAGCTGCTGACGGCCAACCTCAAGCACACTTAAAAATGATCATCAGTCATGGTATTTGCACTTACTGATCTTTATGTGGGAAAAGGCAGACTCACATCAATAAGTAGAGCCAAATAATGCAGTCAAAGAGGTAGCACATTTTCTCACGTTCGAGTCCTTTTCCTTTGAGAGTAAGTTCCAGAACTTTCTTACATTTAAGAGAAAAAAAAACAAGGTCTAAAAATTGGTGATAACTTGTCAATTTTGCTGCACTTAGTGCAGTTGTTTGCACATGCATTTGACACCTAAGATTGTATCTGATTTGGCTGCGCTATATATCACCTAAGTGACAGGATTGGTGGTCGGCTTACATCTATTTTTAAATGCCATATGATCTATCCACACTACATTTGCAATGGACTAGTAGATCGAGCACCCCTGATCTAGAGACTGAAGTGATGAAAACTTTTTAGAAATAACTAGACACTTTGAGGGGATGAATTGCTAGGCCTGGGAGCTCATGGCCTTGTTCTCAGGGGACACTAAAATCAATGAACATAATATAGTTCTATATATGTTCTACACCTGACTTTGGTGTATAGGGGTCTTAAAACTTGAGAGCAACCATCTAGGGGGCAACTCCTGTTCTCCTGTCCGTAGGAAAGGAGCGTGAAGGAAACCAGACACATGTAGATGGTGAGTCCAGTAAACCAACGGATCATGCAAACCTCCGTTGCACAACCCCGAGACCGAGAGAACTAGATGATGCCCAACTGCTCGGGAAGGGATCACATTAGAAGGGCCTGGCTAGTGTGGGAGAAACATATGGGACAAAACTTAAAATCACAAAAAGATGAGGTCAGATGAAAGCAGGTGGAACCCTTAAGACGATGGTCCTTGGTCATGCGTCAGCTCTGGAGTTTGTTTGGCTCAGTGTTCAGCCAAACAGTAAGCCTCTGAGAGAAACAATGCCCCTAGGGAGGTGCCACCACATACCACAGAGGAATCATTTCCAATCAAAAAAGGGGCTTTTTCAAACCTAAGGACAAAGCCAGAAGGATTAGGAAAGGAATAAAAACAGGAAGAGGAGGGCTGAGCCCCGGTGACGTAGTGGTTGTGCACGGGACTGCGGCCCACTGGGATGGAGGTTCAATTCCAGCTCCACGGAGCAAAGGCTGGGCCTCCTACTCCCACCACCAGAGGGGACTGATCCCCCCTCCAAAAAAAAACCCTAAAAACAAACAAAAAAAACCAGGAAGAAGAAACATTGGGAGGAAGTGAAATCTGTATTGGTACATGAAGAAATTGCCCTTGACAAGATGAAGCAATGTATACGGATGGTTGAATGCCAAACTGATATTCTATTCTGTAAACCCTACCCTTATTCACCGTCCTAAGAAGAGCGAGAACACTGCTCACAGACTGAATTTCTTTCGCTTTCTTACAAATAGGTTTTTCTCTTCCCTCACATCCCTTAGACCCTTTCCCCCCTCATCCTCCACACCTACAGCTACTCAACTGTAACCCACTTTACTTCTGCTCATTTCCTGCCCATAAAATTCCTTCGTGTCCTTCCAGCAGCCACGTAGCTCGCTGCACCTTCTGGATAAAACCCCCCATTACTCTCTCCCGCCAGCCCTCGCCCTGCAGAATGAGTCCCTTTCCTCTCAATGGAAGGGCTGGTATCCTCATTAAGTGCCACAGGCAAATAAAAAATGCATTGAAAAGTCTGGAGAGGATGGATTGTTGTTGGAGTTTAGCCAATGACCAGAGTTTGGCTGGAACATGTACAAACTAAGGCAGCAACTGTGAACACACATGGGTATGGGAAATGCCCAAATTCTGTGAATTGTGGTTAAGTTTCCTAGAGGTATTTTGGTCCTGTATCCCTTAAGTTCTGAATTTTGTGTTTGCATTTCTGTTAAAGGGAATGTATTTGCATCAAACACAGAAAACTTAGCAACAACCTTGTTTAAAAATAAAACAAAATGACTAGTATCGATCAAGTAAAGAAAATGAAGTATTCCGTAGTGATTTTTCCAAAAGAATTAGGTCTTCTCTTAGATAGTTGAAAATCTTTTTGAAATAACCTGATCCTTACCACGATTTTTAAATCATGTGTTTCTTGTAGAACATGTATTAGAATTAGAAAAGATCATTCCAGTTAAAGTTTTGATGGATTTCTAAGTAGTCTTTCACACACACACACACACACACACAATTGTTGCCCCACTGATTCCTCTTCATGGCGACTTCGTTTATGTCCAAATAGAACTGTGCTCCATAGGGTTTTCAAGGATTTCTTCTTCTTCTTCTCCTCCTCCTTCTCCTCCTCCTCCTCCTCCTTCTCTTCCTCCTCCTCCTCCTCCTCTGCTTCTGCTTCTTGTGCTGCTGTCTCCTCTGCTTCTGTTTCTTCTTCTTCTCCTTCTTCTCCTTTTATGAATCGGGTGAAGGTTTACAGAGCAAATCAACGTTTTGTCACACCACCGATTGCAATCCCCACCGTGGAACATCACTTAACCTGCTTCTTCCCCGTGTTTCCTGTGACATTTCACCTTCTTTGCTAACCTCTTTTTCTCCCCCGCAAAATGGATGAATCTATGGTGACTGAGCCTCCCAGGTGTTAGCGCCTCCACTATAGCCCTGTCTATTGTCTGACTGACAATGGAGCCAAAGGAGTGAGCTCAGCTCCCCATCAGAGCAGTGACTAGGGACATAGTCTCAAGGGTTCCCCCAGTCTCTGTCCCAACAGTCAGCCTACTCTTTCGTTACCCTTTTGAATCTTGTTCCACAATTGTCTCCCACTTTTCCAGAGTCCCTTTCAGGGTGACCAATAGGGGTAGCTGGACACCTTCTAGCTCTTTTGGTTCCAGAATCATGGGGGCTGGGGTTTATGTGAGTCCTTCCTCCACTGGACACATAGTTTCTGTGCATGACATATTTTTCAAAAGCAGATCCAGGTCACCAGGCCTTTCTTCTGAGGTGCCTCTGGGTGGACTCAAAGCTCTAACCTTTTGCTTAGTAAGTGGGGACTTGTACCACTGAGAAACATCGTTCTCTCATATACAGAAACTGCAAATATTATAAATGGTTTATGTATGTCATACATTGCACTTTGAAATATTTAGCAATGTAGGCATTTGAAACCCTTTACTTTCATTTGAAACCCTTTACTTTCAGTGAATTATAATTTCACCATCATGAAGATCTTTCCCTCTTGGCTACAAAAGAAAGAAAGTCTAGGAGACCAGACACGGAAGAGAGATTCTCACTCCCTTTCTGGTTTCCCTAGAGAGCCATCACCTGCTGTAATCTGTTCTACAGTACACTAGGCAAAGGAAGATACCACTTTCAGGTTAGAAGTGACACCTGAAGAAAGGGAAAAGTAACAAGAAGGACTTTGCTTGCTTGATGAGCGAAGGAGGAAGAGACGTGGCTGATCTGGAAGTGCCTTCTGGGGAAGTCTAGTGGGAATTATTGGCCCCACTCTTCACTCCTTCACTCGCGACCCCCTTCTTTAGACTTGCTGTGGTTGGAACCTGCTGGACTCCTTGATCTGATCACAGCTGAGAGGAGAAGTGTACCTGGCCCTCCTAAAGACATTGTCCCACTGAAATGTCTGTATGGCAGTTAGGTTCCATCATAGAATTATTATTTCCCTTCAGGTATATTTGTATTAAAGAGGCTTTTCTGGCCTGACCTGGGACCCACCATACCAGGATCATTTCTGTGGGATAATTACAGATGATGACTTTCAAGCAACTAACTTACAAATGAAGTTTTGGCTCAGAGCCTGCTCCTTGGTCTGAGGCTGCCTGTTTAAAGGTGCTAGTTGGTGGTTAATAACAACCACGATAACTATAGAAGCAATTTTCTCTCTCTTTCTCTTTCCCTCCCTCCCTCCCTCCCTCTTAACTATTTCTCCACATCACTGGAAAGCGCTTTATATATACAGTGTGCCTGATTGTCACCAATAAACAGTTCTTTATCTCACTTTCCCATGGTCTTTTCTTGACTTCAGTTGACAGGGATATCATAATAATCACTTTCATATATAGAGTGCTAGACACTGGGCTATGATCTGAATGGCTCATCTTCATCTTTAACTTTGACATCCATGAAATGCTGATGCCATTCTTCAGAGATTCAAGAATGAGAAAGGGTAGGGACTGTGCGTAAGACCACACATGGAAATACATAAGCCAAGTTGGGATTTTAATTGAAGTCCCTCCGACTCCAAAGCTATTATGCTAGGCTACTTGATGTTGTCTACTTCTCTGTTGTCTAAGTCAGACCTCTGTGTGCATCTCCAGCAAATCTAGCTCCTTGACGGGTTGCAAAGACCATACAATGATAAGAGACTTTCATGATGCCCCTGCCAGTTGTCTTTGCATTCACTGGACTGATGGCCACCCCAAATATTTCAGCATATAACTCCGCTCTAAAGGGTTTTCAATGGTCAGTTTTGTCTGAAGTCAATCTCCAGGTCTTCCTTTCAGGTTGCTTCTGGGTGGACATGAAACTCCAGCCTTTACTTGAACAGGCAAGGCATTAACTGTGTACCAACCTGGAATTCCACTTTTGTGATGTCTTTGTTTCATCTACTAAAATGACAGTGCCATGAAGATAAGAAATTGTTGTTTCATTTATCATGCACAACCAGGAAACTTTGTACCTATCTGGAAGGGTATTTTGAGGAATGAAGTATGCTTGACCCAAGTCATGGTATTTTCAATCATCTCCATGTGCGTGTGAAAGTTAGACACAAGAAAACAGACTGACAAAGAATCGAAGCGCTTGACTTACAGGGTTGGGGAAGACTAGTGGAAGGGCCATGGACTGCCCACAGAGGAAAGTAATCTGTCTTGGAAGTTCAGCCAGAACGCCCCTGAGAAGCAGGCATGGTGAGACTTTGGCGCATGTCCTTTGCATGTATTGTCAGGAGAGAAGAGTTCCTGCAAGTGCACATCCTGCAGGTAAAGTAGGGAGGAACACAAGACCTTTGACAAGATGGGTGCACACAGGGGCTGGAACCCTAGGTTTCAATGCAGGGCTACGGGTGAGGATGGTGCAGGACTGGGTGGTGGGGCATTTGGTTGTGTGCTGTGTCTGAAGCCATCCCAACCCTGAGCTTGGAAAGGGAGGTCACCACAAGGACCTCGGATAAAGAGGTTTCCGGGAGGGTTGCCAGCTCAGACCTCAGGTGGGGTCCCCAGGGGATCTTCTCCTTCACCGAGCAGTTCCACAAATGAACAAAGTGAGAAACCACTGGGCCATGAACAAGGAATGTTTAATGCATGATAGTTACATAAACAGCTGTATAAATCCATGTATTAATATTAGCCTAGCACAAAATAGACTCTGGGAGGAACTGCATGTTATACCTTGGTGTGGCATTAAGACTTGTGTGACAGTGCTTTACAGTTCACCAGGGATAGGAACTTTCCATGAATACCTCTAGCATTTACTCACTGCCTCTGCAATGGTCATCTCCACAGTCAGTGGAGTTTTGTTCGCCCCCACCCCCCACCCCTTCCAGGCTTCCAGGGGTCTTTTTATTTGACAGTGTGGTCACAACCTGACATAACTGAATATGGTCTGTCTGAATCATTAAACAAATGTACAGAAAAAATGAAAGAATCTGAATACCTTCTTCTTGATCCCATGCCACAGCCAAGCACAACTCAGTGCCTGCTTCTGTAAATAAAACGTATTGGAATGCAGACACCTTCATTTATTTACCTGGCTACAAAGGCAGGCTTGAGTTCTTTCAACAGAAACCACCATATGGCCCACAAAGCTTAAAATATTGGCTGTCTAGCCCTTAATGGAAAAGTCTTGCCCACCCTGATTGAGAGTCACAAAATGTGAATATTTTGCCATGCTTGCTTTATCACTCTTCCTCTCTTCAAAAATTGACAAATGCATATGTGTACACACACACATTTTCCCTTTTCACCATTTGAAGGCTGTAGGCATTGTTATACCTAAAATAATTTATCTGGGGCTGAGCCCTGGTGGCATAAGTGGTTGAGTGCGGGATTGCAGCCTGCGGGCTTGGCGGTTCAAATCCAGCAGCAGCTCTCAGGAGCAGTCCTGGGTAGCGCCCACGACCACCAGAGGCAGTGATGCCCCCCCCCAAAATAAAAAAATAATAATAATAATTCATTTGTACACTTTAAAATAGAATTAAAAGCATTTGCTTATTAATCCTTATCTGTACTCCAAATTTAGCTTAAACTTTTATAGCTCCTCCCCCCCAAACCCACCTTTTTGGAATCAAAATCTAATCAAAGTTCACAAATTGCATTTGGTTGCCATGTCTCTTTTGGAGAAGCTTTTGCCAATGGTGTTTTGGGGTGTTTTTCCCCTAAGTAAGCATTACCAAGTCTTAATAGGTTTTACCACCACTTAAGGGCTAAAGAGAATAGTCATTGTAGTGCAACCACCGCCTCCTACTTCTCCCCTGAGATCGAGACACTGTTGTATTGCTTGGCTTCTGAAGTTACAACACTAAGATGTGGGTTTTGCTTGGAACTATCAAAGTAGAAAAACTTCAGAGTGGAGACCATGGCAGATGGGGATTTACAGGATGCCATTTATGTAATTAAAGGCACAGTCCTGCCCGCTTGCTCCGGTCGCTGCCCTCATTAGTACTTGGCTGGGTGGTTCTTCCTCCTGGCTTTCCTCCTGGATGGGGCCTGGCTCCCCTCCAGCATCATTAGGTTGCAGCAAGAAGCTGGAAGGAGACCTGTAGTCATTTAAATTTTCCAGCCCAAATTGTTCAAACTCGCTGGCAACACACACTTTTGCTGTCTGTTTGTTGAATGCAGCATGGCCTCGTTCACGTGTGTGTGTGTGTGTGTATGTGTGTGTGTGTGTTTCTCCCGGGTATATCTAGGAAGATATACCTTGCTTTCCTGGTGATACATGTTCGTTCTACACCTTTCTTGTGGCCAGGGGATTCCTAGAGAGTACCAGGGCCCATCCTTTTTTCTCCTCTGGGCAAGAAGCCCTTGGACCCTTCAGGTCAATCAGAGAGTTACCCAAGTGTCTTTGAAAAACACACCTGTACAGGTCCTCTCTTTGGTTTGGCTTTACCTTTTTCTTTTCTTTCTTTCTTTTTTCTTTCTTTTTTTGGGGCATCACTGCTCTCCGGTGGTGGGAGTAGGAGGCCCAGCCCCACTGCTGGAATTGAACCTCCGTCCCAGTGGGCCGCAGTCCCACGCACAACCACTACGCCACCGGGGCTCAGGCCGGCTTTACCTTTTTCAATAGTAAAATACTTTATTTACTATGGCCCCAAATGTGGGATTGAAAGACAGCAGTGCACTCTTTTATGAAGCGAGTGTCTTCTATACCATAGTCAGAAGTGCCTTTGAGAGTGAAAATCCAGCAGCCAAAGAGATGTATGTGTGTTGTGGAAGGAGGTATAAGGAAGGAATACAAGGGAAGAAAATTGTCAAGAAAGAGGGAAAAAACTGAATTAGATAATTATTATGGAAATGACAATATATCAAAATAATCAGTCTCTTGGAACTATGGAAAAGTAGAGAAAGGAAATAGTTACTTTTCAGACTTGGGATTTTTCCCACCTGGAAACACCTGATTTTTTGCTTCTGCGTGTGTTGAGTTAGTGGGGAGGCAGACTGCGTCGCTCCCAGGCTGAGGGGCGGCTGCACAGCCTCTCTGTGCTTCACCTGTTGTGTGTGAAATGGAGACGCTTATGGGGTCTGCTTCAGATAGGGGCTTTGAGAATGGAAGAGACCATCCATGGGTTTGATTAGAACAGATCTGCACATGGTAAATATGCAATAGGCGCTGCCCCTCACTGCCCGCAAGCCCCTTCCAACTCAGAGAGACTCTGTGCAATGAACTAGAACAGCTCCTTCAAGGCTCTGAGATGATTAATCAGATGATGGCAGACAACCTAATCTACGTTCCATGGAATGACAGAGGGGTCTGAACTGTCCACCTTGTGCGTGGCCTTCAATATTCCAAACAGGTGACTTGTCTATTTGCAATCCCTTCTAGGGCTATTTGCCCATTCTTCATAATTTACCACGGGTGAAGACTAGTCTTCCTTAACTGTCCATTGTATCTGCCAATTCCAAGTCAAATTTTAGCTGTTAAAGATATTTTCACACTGGGGCTGAGCCCCCGTGGCCTAAGTGGTTGAGTGCGGGACCGCGGCCCGCGGGCTTGGCGGTTCAAATCCAGCAGCGGCTCTCAGGAGTGGCACTGGGTAGCACCCATGACCACCAGAAGCAGTGATGACCCCCCCGCCCCCCCAAAAAAGATATTTTCACACTGAGGAATTTTACATCGTGTTTCCAACATTCCTATCCCAAGCCCCTCTTTTGGATATTTCTTGGCATTGAGCTCATTGTCTAGATCACAAAGAAGCATTATTAACCAAATCCTCCTGATAAAGCATGTATTTAAAAGGGTCAGTTAAAGAGAAAACAAAAACTCCGTGAATGTGAAGTTTGGATAGCAAACTTACTTTCTTGATAGCCATGTTGAACTCAATGCTAGTGAATAAGACATGAAAAAATAGCTTTGAAGTAACAGATAATACTTGGTTTTTACTGGTTAAAATAAAGGATGCTAAATTAGACTTCTCCATGACATTGGACTTGCAATCTTATACATGTGTCAAGGTAAAGGAGAAAAATGAATGTGACAAGGCTGTGGATTTAGAAGTGTGAAAATGCCTGTTAACTCAAGCCTGTCCTACCGCGTAGGATAATTTATTATGCAACAGGCTATGGTTTGGACCTGAATGATTGGCATCCCTCCAGGAAGTTGGACTGTGAAAGGAGAAACAACAATATGTTGCCATGGAGAAGATACTGACTCAGAGAGACTCTGTGTGATAGAGTAGACCCTCTGCATGGGAGTTTCTTGGCGATGATCTTTACAGGAGAAGAGTGTCAAAGAGAGGGGCTGGATTTATAGAGATGATCTAAGATCATGTAGACTTAGTTTTGTCTTCTTCCTTCCAGGACAATATCAGCTTATTCTTGAGAGGCTGTAAAGAACTTGGTCTCAAGGAATCTCAACTTTTTGATCCAAGTGACCTCCAGGATACATCCAACAGAGTGGCCACCAAGTAAGTGATGTAGAACTTCTATTTAAGGGAAACACCTGTACAGATGGGTTTGCAGTTTGATAGTGAGAATATTAAGCCGTAGGAGGCAGAGTTTGAATATACCTACCAAAATAAAAATATGAAAGCTTTCAATCAAGACATAATGACCGACCCTCCATGCAAAGCTTTCGGTGTAATCAAACATCTTTTTTTTTTTTCATGAAAAACACCACAACACAAAATAAAAACCATGCTCACAGAGTTAAGATTTTAAAGTGATGGGGTAGTGTTAAATAAAGCTTCACAGAGAGTCAAGAGGAAAATATGCACTGAATCTGTGTGTGGTAGACAAAACCCTTTGATTGGCTCCAGTTGGGATTTTGAATAGACCCTGGGGAGACTGCAAACTCAGTAAACAAATCAGAACTCTGCTTATCATGCAAAGAAGGCAACAGATCCTGATGAAATCCCTCCTTCATTTACATTTGTAACCGTTTTCTCATATTTGTCACGGGCTGAGTCTTTGAAGATAGGCCATTGGCCATTTGGCTATTGTGGACGCTAGCTCCTCAATGAACCACATTTCAGGGACCCGAGAATTCTCAGAGCAGAATGTCATTGTAAAGGAAAAGGCAGTGGAGTCTCTGTGAGCAAATTGCTCATGACCAGAGAGTCATGGAAAGAAATGTCCTTAGGAAATGGCAGAGATCACATTGCTGTCATTGGAAAGTCCTTTAAGTCATACTAACTTCATGTAAAACGTTTCCCACTTGAGCCAGTATTTGACATACATGTGCCTTAATAATAAGTTCAGTTAGACAAACAGATCTTCAGATGAGCTATTCTGCTTTTGATCGCCTTTGGCGTTGTTGTAGCCTGGAAAAATAGAAAAGCAAGAGAAGCCAGCATTCAAAATCTGTTACTTTTATGCTATTTGTTGATCTAGAATTATTTAAAAGGAGCTGGGGGTAGTGTGGGAATAATTGGGAGAAAAATTGAAACCAAATATAATAAACTTTGGAGCGTATTTTGGATTTTATGATTCATGACTGGGAATGAGTCAGAGCCAGCCGTCATTGATTATCCGAAATCACTCCTCTTATTGTCAATGTGCCATTCTTTAAATTTTCTCATGGAAAAATAAAGAATTGTCTCAAAGGGAAAATGACAGGATATAAATGAGGTTATGTGGATAGTTGAGGATGGGGACCACTGTAAACCAGGTGGCCTCATTTTCGTCGCGACACTCAAACTCATTACCATTGAGTTGATTCTGACTCATAGTGACCTTAAAGGACATAATCGAACTGGCCCTGTGGGTTTTTGGAATGGTAACGCTTTCTCCTATGGAATGGTTAGAGGTTTCAAATAGGTCACCCTGCAGTTAGCAGCCCAACACATAACCCACCACCCCACCAGGACACCCTAAACTATACTTAAGCTATACTTACTACAGGACCTAAATCCAGCCTCTAGAAATCCTTGTCATTTTAGACAAGTATTTTAGGTTTACTTCATCTCTAGCAAATGACCAGAAATGATAGTCACCTTGCGACAAGGTGCACAACTGATTGCACACACATTGACTGGCTGTATGTGTGGTGGGCTGGGGTTGGGAGTGGGATTGACTTTGGCAAAGGTCGGCAACTGCTTTGGTATTTTTTTCCAGAGTCACTTTAAATTGCTCTCTGACCAAACCAAGAGAAATCTGAAATGCGCTGGTTTGAAAAATTCAGAAGCCAAGTCCCCTGGGTTGCTTTACCTCCAAGAAACTGGCCTTTTTCTTTTTTTCTACCTGACAATGTAGCCAGCGTCTTTTGCCACAGGGGGCCTCTGTCTCTTCATCCCCTACGTGAACTTAGACAGAGCGCTGTCTCAGAAATGATGCCTGCTCATGCTTCCTCAGTGACGCTCTGGGAAGGTGGGCCCACCCTTGATTTGGTGAAGAAGGTCATAGATGTGGAGCAATCGTGTCTTCATCGACTCTGGTAGCTCTTGTATTCGATGTGTTCTTTGAGTTGGATTCTGGCTGTTGCTGACTGCACTGACTCAGTGAGCCATGCTTGAGGCTAAGGGGCTGGGGCTGGGGTTGGGGGGGGTGGTGGGGAGAGCCCAAGGCAGAGAAGTAGAAAGCAATCCTGGGCAAAGAAGGGAAAGTCACCTGGGCTAATAACCACAGACACGGTCAATTCTCAGTTAGTGCACCTTCTTCCCCTTTTACTGTCCTTTTGATTTTTCTCTCTTCATCTTTTCTGTCTTTTCTTCGTTTATCATCTCTCTTCAGCTTTACTTTTCTTCTCCTGATTTTCTTCCCTTCATATTTTCCCTTCCCTTGAGCATCATTATTTTCCCTTGGCGGTATTTTTTATCACCTTTGTCTATGATCCTGATGTTTTGCATGCATTCACGCAACACGTATTTTCGAAACAGCTACGATACTTTCTACTCTGGTGGCAGAATGGGGTAGAGGTTGGGCTGAGAGCCAGAGGTGAGCAGTTCAAATATAGCCAGTTGGCTCTGCCAGAGAGAAATGAGACTGTCTGCTCCCATAAAGACGTACAACTTGGGATACTCAAAGGAGTAGTTCTATTCTGCTCTGCAGGGTATCTCTTCATTGAAATCAACGCCGTGGCAGTAAGGGGCTGGGGACTGACTGTACTGGGGGGCATTTGTGGCAGGCACAAATGTTATAGCCATGATCCCTGAAAGCACGACTGCACCATCTCTCTGGGCCCTCTTGCCCTGATGGAAGTGGAGCAGTACAACAACAGGGATGGTGGGGACTCCATTGGTGTCAAAGCACAGTGTCCTCATTAAGTTATCGGGGGAAAGCCCCCAGAGGAAATGTTGGTGTTTTTCTGAAATGGCCTATTATAAATCGTCTTTGGATAAGTTTTCAGTTGTAGGTAATTTGTACCCTGGTGAACCTAAGAGGGAATGAGAGAGAGCGAGGACACCTGCAAATGATTATGGACTGTGTAATTGAGGGAAGTCTAGCTGTAATGGATGCCAGACAACCTTGATGGAGATGGAGGCACCCTCCCGGAAGGCAGCAGCTAGTATCCTTCTGCGGACTCAAAGCAATTGAATGAAAGAGTAGAAGGGCTTTGGGTTGCTCCAGGAGCTGTCTCTGTAAACATTTGGAAATAGTTCCACAGAGTTGTGTGCTATGTGGAAATCATTCAACAAATATTTTGTGAGCTCCAGCTGTGTGCCAAGCTTGATTTCCCAAAGTCGGCCACAACGTTCATCCGTGAGGTTTTGTCACTCGGTGCAGACAAGCTCTGTGTGGTCCCTATTTTGAACTTATTTTTTCATGACCCTTTTGAAATCTTCTTTATGTTTTTATTTTCATCGCTAAGTTTTTTGTTTAATAGATTTGAGCAGATATCTAAGTACTAATGGCATCCCTCTTCTTCTGCTGGAAAGGGGCATATCAAGACATTCTCTCCATCAGTTCTCAGGTGGACCATTGTGCCTTGCAAGGCAAATCCTTGTTTATCCATTGCTCTCCTTTGTAAACAGTAGGTAGTTCCTGACTTATGATAGGGTCCGCTTCTTTGACTTCCTCATAAGCCAGTTCTGACTTCAGTTGAATACCTCTTTCTTGTTTAGCTTTCATTTCACTACGTTGCATCATCACTATCTGAATAAATTCCATCTTTATTGGTCAACATCAGAATCCTAACAGTGAAGCTGGAGTTGTTAGTGGCAGTTCAACTACCCAAAGTCGTTAAAAGTCCACCATTGCCCAGCTTACTCTTCCTTACACCGACATAGACGTTATTGTACACCAGTCCATCGCCAGCTGTCTGGCAGTGTTTTGAACAGTAAATCCTAACAGTGAATTTTAATGTTATTCAATAGCATAGCATGACCTCAGAATGATAACATCAACAAATTCTTCACTGCAATGCTGTAAATAGTAAAGATTAAGAAGAACAAGATGCACAAAAGCAAACAAACGTGTGTGGTTCCTTATAGCTCAAATATTCTTCCCTCCAAACTTCGTTGAGTTAAAATTGTTCCAAGTTCCTTGCTACATGCTTTGGGTCAAAAGATGCCACAATGAAATGAGCATGCTCTCAGGAACTGAAATGAGGCATTGTGGTTCAGTGGGAGAGTTCTTGCCCTTCATGCAGGTGATCTGGGTCTGATTCCTGGCCCATGTGCTTCAGGTGGAAAACCATAGGGACAGTTCTATTCTGTCCTCGAGTGGTGTTAGGAGTCAATATCAACTCAATTGCTATGAGCAGTGCTATCACTGGTGACTTGTGTGTTGCAATGATGCCGAATAAATTTCAGCACAGCTTTCAGACTAAGAGAGATGAGGAAGAAAGGTGTGATGATCTCCTTCTGACAATCTGCTAATGAATAGCTTATGGACCTCAACCGTGTGGCACACAACTGATCACAGAGATGACAGAGGGCTAGGCAGTGTTTGCTTCCATTGTTCAAGGGGTTGTCAGGGGTATCGGGGAGCCTCTGCAACAGCAAGTAATACCCCACAAAGTACTTGAAGGGGATCCAACGAGTGTGTGTCAAAGATTTCCCCTCTCCACCCCCTCACCTGAAATGAGCATGGGAAATGCTTGTTTCTTGTAGTTGTGACTTGTTGACGTGTTAAAGAAACCTTGGGATACTTTTGAAGAAGTGTTATATTTCACTAGGTGCATTTTTAAAAGGAACTAATAAGGGGATCAGGGATGAGTGTTGCAATGTCAGTGGTTGAAGCTGATGAGTCACTGCTACAGAAGAAAGATGAGACTATCAGTTCCTGTAACGCTTGAAGTTCTTGGAAAATCACAGGGGCAGTTCTTCTCTCTTCTACAGGGTGGTTATGCGTCAATGTCAACTCAATTGCCATGAGTTTGACTGAGTGATTAAAGGAATAATGTTGCAAAGAATGGGAATTCCAGAACCTTCCTTGTGTTCATGCAAACCAAGAGGCAGTCATTGGAACATAACAGGGGGACACTGCATGCTTGTGCTTGTAAATAATTTGAGAAGCCAAGCTGTATCAAAAGAACACGGCTGGTTAATAATCTTCAATGTGCAGATGACACAACCGGGTTGCTGAAAACAAGGAAGATTTGTGGGTGCTTACTGATGAAGATAAGTCTTCTGGATAAATCACAACTCAGTGTAAAGAAAACCCAAACTCGAGCAACACATGAGGAGGTGACATCATGATATGCAGAGAAAAGATGGGAGCTTTCAAGAATTTCATTTTACTTGGTTCCACAATCAACACTCAGCAACCAGCAAGTCAAGAAATCCAAAGATAAACTGTGTTGGGCACATCTGCTGCATCTTTAGAGCGCTGAAGAGCACACGGACACATGTCCCTTGAGAACAAAGATGTGCCTGGCATAAGTCATGATCTTTTCAATCCCTTCATCTGCATGGGAAAGTTGAATAATGAAGAAAGAAGACCAGAAAAGAAGAACCACAGCCTGACAAATAGGGTGTTGGTGAAGAATAGTGAACATACAGTGGACTGACAGACAACAAACACATCGGTCTTGGGAAAGTGACAACGTTCCTTATTGCTGATTCTCAACACAAATTTATGTTCAAAAACAAAAGCAAAACAAAAAATGTTTTGACAGTATTGCTTCTTATCTATTTATTTTAACTTCTATTCAACCAAGTCAGGTTTGAGAGATTTATTCAAAAGGCTTGCAGGAAGATTTTGAAAAAGTACTTTGTCGGGGCTGAGCCCCGATGGCGTAGTGGTTGTGCGCGGAAGGCTGGGCCTCCTACTCCCACCAGCAGAGGGCAGTGATGGCCCCCAAAAAAGAAAAAGTACTTTGTCAGTGACCTATAGGTAAAGTAGTATCTTAAACAGGTAAGCTCTGAGAAAGCACAAGTATAATTGGTCTCAATTTTAGGCAGAAGTCTTCATGCTCCAGATGTTACAAAACATTCATTGTTTCATGGGCGGGCTGTGGAACTTTAATCCCACATTGTCCATTTTACCTGGTGTTTTCCAAATATTGTGTGTTTGGTAACTGTAAACACCAGTCATAGACCCAAAACAATAATATTAATTATGCATTCTCCTGATCTTGTTAGATTTGTTAGCTTCATGTCCATCTTAGAGGTGTTTAGCACCCAGCCACAGTGAAGAACCCTCAATTCTGATAATATTTTCTTTTCCTTCTCCCTTTCACTAGGAGCCTTGATTATAGCAGGAAGCTGAAAAATGTAAGTATTATAACTTAACTTTCCAACCTTTTAAGAAATTATTCCAACACTGATGTTTCAAATTTTGATATTAGGTCATAAATTCAATGTTTTGTCATATAAAAGTCCTTCAAAACACATATGCCTCTCATGAGATAATTAGTGATGATAAGAGAAATAAAAGTAGTAGATTTGGGGAATTTATTTTTAGTTAAGCACTCAATCAAGAAATAAACGGAAGCTGGTGCTCTATCTATGATTTGGCTTCTTTAGCAAAGTGATGTGTTTCCATTATAGAAATAGATAGAATTGAGGGGGGAAATGAGGAGCTAATACCAGAGGCTTAAATAGAAAGCAAATGCTTTGAGAATGATGATGGCAACAAATATACAAACATGCTTGGCATACAATGGATGGATGGATGGATTGTGATAAGTGTTGCATGAGTCCCAAATAAAGTGATTTTCTTTTTTAAAAAAAGGAGGGGAGAGTGGTTCTACAATTCAAAGAATTAGACATTTAGAAAATATTTAGTTGGTGGGTGTTTTGTTGTGCATATTTTCAACAACAAAATAAGTATGTTTTGAAAGAGCATAACACAGAGATGCAATCATGAAACCTTGAAAATATATAGTTACCAAGATGTTTAGCAGGTTATTGTTAGAAAAACAATACTAGAAACACCCTCAATGTTCATTAATAAGGAAATTGCCAAATAAATTATTAATCCAAAATATAGAATTATTAAATTAATCTGTTGGATAAATATTTTAGGGGAGAGATCAGCATAATATGGGTATTGTTGACTTTTGTGCACCTATTCTGTTAAGATTTTGTTTTCCTATAAATCTTTTTTTATGATTTTATAAATAGTTCTTCTAATCAGTGGGTTTGTTTTATTTTAATAGTTTTCAAAAGGCAAGTATATATCTGTTGTTTTACTTTAGATTAAAATCAAAGGACATAATAAATAACTTTCTGCAAATAAAATCAGAAAATATGACCGTAACTTCTATTCTCATTATTTTTATTATGTCCAGATTGCTATTACTATATTTGATTGACATTCTCTTTCTTACCTTTGCTTTCTTCCTCTAGAGAGCTCTTTCATCATAAAATTTTAGATAAATCAGCAAACACATCATCTCAAAAATGGCACTGTTCTGCCTTCATTCTCTCTTTATCCCTTTCAAACTAGCCTTATACTCTTAGTGCAATGAATTGTTTTATGGTCCTCATTAATATCCTGGCATTTGGAATCATCGGTTCTCTGGAAATTTATTTATAAGCAAGCAGTTCAGAAAGACTTTCTGGAAGTTTTGAAGGAAGCATGAGGTAAAAATTTCCCACAGAGGTAGAAAACCAAATCACTTCGTAGCATTGATGCACATAGCCATATTTTGGGCCTGTTGCCATCTGGAATCATATAGACATATCATGTTGTCCAAGTTATTTGCTGGCTTTGCAAGTGGAGGGGAATACAAGCACTTTCCAGCCTCCTAGAAGCAATGAGAGTACATGTGAAAATAAAATTAGAACCTGAGCTTTCCCATAGACTTCTGAGTCCTGTAATTCAGTTTTAAGGGGCTCATCTTTGGCTGACTCCTGCTGGGTTATATGAGAAAGTCAATGCAAAGAATATTACTTTTGTGAACCATGTCTTTAGACAAAACAAAACTAACTCAGACCGCTGAAGACTCGTTCTTAACCATTCAAGATTACTTAACTGGATCTTTGCACATGGAAAATCGGCCATGAAAAATGCTGTGAAACATACTCCTCTGATCCGCACGGGGCCGCCTAGAGGAGGAAGGGGCTACAGGATAGCCAGCTAGCTGAAGACGGCAGTCTGTCCTGGTCTTGCTTCCTTTTGGTTATAGTGAGCTACAGTGTCATCTACCCAAGGCTCCCATCAATTCACGAACTTTCATCAGTCCTTTAAAATTGCTGCCGTCAACCTTAGCAGGCCTTGCTTGTGCCCACGGCAGAAGCTGTGGTCTTTCAGCCACCTAGCTCAAAGGGAATCGACAGTGTTCGATTGTTGACAGTGCACAGACCTTCTGAGATATTTTCCTGCTAATTTGGAACATGCATCCCATGGAAATAATTTGGAATGCCTTTGCTTTGCTTACTCGATTGCACTTATTTTTCACCACCTAACCTCTTCCCAAAGTAGAATCGTATGCGCACGACTGAATCTTGTTTGTGTCACGTGAGAAGCCCCCCTGGGGAAGTCCTCTTGAGGGAGTTCCCCTGCTCCTCGTGGCTCTCTGTTCAACATGCTGCCCCACGTGCCCCGCCTTCACAATGAGTGCTTTGTTTGTGCCTAGGGTTGTTGATACACCATTGGGCTCTCTGGGAAATTATTGTACATGTAATGGCTACCTTGTGGGTGTTAGATTTTGTAAATCGGTTTTGAAGCTCTTTCCATCTGCTTTCCTGTTGATAAAGCATTGCTACTTTCTTCACTGCAAAGTAATTATGGAGAAAAAAAAATCCGTCTGGTCATAGCTTGGTTTTGTTCCACAGGTATTAGTTACCATTTACTGGCTGGGGAAAGCGGCCAACAGCTGTGCATCCTATGGTGGAACGACACTGAACCTGAAGGAGTTCGAGGGATTGTTGGCGCAGATGAAAAAGGTAAGCTGGAACCGCTTCTTTCTCCCCTGAGGTGTGGAAAAGGTAGGGGAACAACACAAGGGTGTTTTTTTTTTTTTTTACAATCACCATAGTATCCCTAGTTTTGGTGGCATTGCTAGATAAACGTTAGACTGCTAACTGCAAGGTTGGTGGTTCCATCCCACCAGTCTATCGTATGGAGAAAGATGAGGCTATCTGCTTTCATAAAGATGAAGGCACCCGGAAGCCAACCTAGGGTTTCTATGAGTGTGAATCGACTCGATGGCCTTGGGTTTGGTTTGAGTTCGGTTAAGCTCTGGACTGCTAATTGAAAAGCTGGCGGTTCAAACCCACTGAATGACTCTATGGAAAAAAAAAGGCAGAGAATCATTCTGCTTCCAAAAGGGTTCCAACCCCAAACACCCTATGAGGTAAGTCTATCCTCTTCGTGGGGCATTATGAGTCAAGGTCAGCTCAAGGGCACCCACCAACAAAAGCCAGTCCCGCTTGGTAGAGCTGCACAGACCAAAGATGCCACGCCCTGATGGAAACCCACACTCATCTTACTGCCACCTCCTTGTCTCCTGTACCTCCACACCTTCCTAATTGTGCATGCCTTTCAAAATCGCAAGATCTGAGTTTGGCCCAGGGAGAAAATTCAGTATATGACTTTTTGTGCTGAAGAGCTCAGTGCTTGTTCTTTTGGGTGAATACTGCCTGAAAACAGTGAAGTATTATCCTGATGAAGACTTGTTCACCCTAAAGGCCTGTATGCTCTCCCATCAGAGCCGGGGTGGGGGTGAGGTAAGGCCAGCCAAGATCTTGCCTGAGAAGCCACTCTGGGAAAACTGATAAACTAGAAACTCTGCTCTTCTAAGTTGCATTTTTTTAAATGACCATTTTAGTAGAATGACCTGGGAATCTAGAAGTAGTTTTACAACTTTAAAACTTATTTATGTCAGTTCGGGGAAAGGTAGACACAGATGTGGACAGTGAGGTGTGCACCTGCTGTGTATTACTTTTTAAGGTCGATGAATTAATGTTTTTGTTAGGTACTGTGAGTTCATTTTGACTCAAGGTGACAGCATGCATTTGATCGAGGAGAAAAGGGCCATAGGGTTTTCTAAGGTATTATCTTAGCCCATCACCAAACCTCTCCTTCGCCGCCTTTCAGTTGAGAATCAAGCACGTAGCCATGAACCAGGAGGACTCCCACACAAATTAGTGGTAAATAGCAGAAGGACCTCTGATAGGGTAGTGAGCTGCTCGTGGGGCTGTTGACCACAAAGGGAGCAGTTCAGACCTACCAGTTACTCTGAGAAGGAAGATTAGGCTTTCTACTCGTGTAAAGATTGGAATCCCACAGGAGAGGCACTACTCCATCTTCTCGGTTCATTAGGAGTTAGAGTAAGATTCAATGGCCATGACTAGATAGTATCATCCTGAAGGCCTACCCACTAGCTTTCATAGATGAATAAGCCACACTTGTGATTGATTTTAAATAGATGCAAGAAGATCGACACAGCACAAATCTTATAGCACAAAATGCTCATACCCGTTCCCAAGTCTCCTGGGTGGTTCACTAGTTAAGTGTTTGGCTGATAGGTGAAAGGCTGGCTGCTGGAGCCCACCGGCCCCCTGTGAGGAAGATGAGACAATGTGGTTCCAAAGCGATTCACAGTTTTGGAACCCCGCTGGGCACTTCAAGTCTGTCATAGACTGAGAATGGACTGGATGCCAGCAGGCAGTGACTGACACTGTCTATTTTCTCTACCATTTCAGACACGCGCACTAGTGAGGTCTCATTGAGAAATGCTCAGTTTCCGACCTTTTTTCTTTTAGGATTGAAAGCAAGAATGTTCGCCAAATTTTCCAAATAATTTATTCTTTGTTTTCTCCCTGCAAATAAAAGTTAATAGCTCTTGTAGTTGACATTTGGCTCGTGTATTTCTAAATGGACAGTGTTTCCATATTGGTTGCAATCAAAATAAAATAACATACCCACACAATTAACTGCAGCACATATCTGCTTGGGCTAAATAAAGGAAGGCAGAAGACACAACCTTGCTGGCTGGAAGCCAAGAGAATATAAAGTACTGACTGATGATGATCAACGACTGCACCCTTCAATCTGAACGATAGCTCAATGTAAGGGAAGTGAAGGAAATGTCCTAGAATGGATTTATACTGAGGATTGTACAATTGTGCCTGATGTGACTGAATTATGGAATTGAATGAGATGTGATTTATATGCCAATGAAACTGTAAAAAGAAGAAAAAGAAAACAAAACTCCCACAACTAGACCTATAGATACAATCTTGAAAAATGGAGAAAGTATTGAAGTTGCTAAAGATTTTATTTTACGTAGCTCCACAATGAAAATACATGGAAGTCAGGAAATTAAATGACATATTTTATTTGGAAAGTCTGCTACAAAAGATCTCTTTAAAGCGTTAAACAGAGAAGATGCCACTTTGAGAATTCAGGTACACCTGACCCAAGTCCTGGTATTTTCATTCATCTCATATGTATGTTAAAAGGGAACAATGAATACGGAATACTGCAGGAGGATTGATGTGCTTGGATGACAGTGTTGGTGAATATTGGAAATACCATGGACAGCCAGAAGAACAAACAAATCTGTCTGGGAAGAAGTATTGCTCGAATACTCTTTAGAAGTGAAGAGAACAAGACTTCATCTCATATTCTTGGGGCACGTTAGCAGGAGAGACCAATCTCTGAGAAAGGGGTGAGGTTTTGTGAGTAGAAGGTCGGCAATAGAGTCCCTTGACATGGTGAATTTACACAGTGGCTGCAGCAATGAGTTTAAGCATAGGGACTTATGAGACCGACCCAGGACTGGCAGGTGTTTTCTTTTGTCTATCGGGTGACTGAGTCAGAACCGACTAGATAGCACTTAACAGCACAGTCTTTCCATTACAAAGGTCTTGGGTAGCACAAATGGTCACTTGCTTGCCTAGTGACCAAGAAGAGGGTGGTTTGAGCCTAGTTGGAGATGGCTGTCCAGGAAAGAGTTGACATCTCTATGACACTTGAGGGGACCGTGAATGCAACAGCTAGTGTTGAGTTTGTCTGCTTGTGTGTTTCCTGTGTTGTTTGTTGGCTGTTTGTTCTTGTTTTTCCTAAGACTTTGTATGGGTCTATATCTTCTACTCTCCCTTTTAACTTTAGATGACCCAAAAAACAAAGTGTGGGCCCTTTAAGGAAGTACATAAGTCCAGCTGGTGTCCACATCTTTATTTATGACTAATGGCCAGCCCCTCCCAGGTCACCTTGAAGTTCCTACAGGCTCAGCCCGGCCAAGGCTGGGCGGCCTGTGAACTGATTTTCACTGTGCATCTTGGCCGCATCAGTCAGCTTCCAGCTCTGGGACTTGACCTGGGACGGTGCTCCTGGCGGTCGGTGTGGTGGTGGACACCGTGCCCGCTGCGCATTGCTTTCCCATGACCAGCGGTGGGAAAGCCGCGGAGGCTCAGGAAACATGTTGACTTTCCCTTTCCGCCTTTCCATTCTCCAGGGGGGTGTGGGGTAGGAGTCAGGAAGAAATTTGAGCCTTCGGGGAAACCTTTACAGTATTTTCTTAAAATCCAGCATTTCGTAATGTTACGGCTAGACGTCTGTCCTTGTGACCGTTTGAGATGTGGCCAGGAGTCGGGCTCCCTGTCCACCCTCCCAGATAGGAAATTGGCCCCAAGACCTGTAGATGCCTGTTATCACTCAGTTGATCTTGAATTATAGCAACCCTGAAGATAGGGACACATTACCAGAGGAAGAAACGAAGGTGTCTCTAAGGCTGTGTCTCTTACAGCCTTTGAATGAATTTTGTGTGATTTTTTTATATGCTGCTATTTACATACATGGATGAATACTTAATAGTCATTGTGGCCATAGTTCATGTTTTTTTCCCCAAATGATTTTACTGGGGGCTTGTACAGCTCTTATAACATAGTTCATGCTTTTTGAACTCTAGAATGCACCTGGTAGTGTAGTGGGCTACCCATTAGGCTACTAAACAGGAGGTCGGCAGTTCAAAACCACCAGCTACTGTCTACTCCTATCAAAACTTAAACAGTCCTTTTAGCAAGGGGGGGGGGGGAAGGGAAGAAATCACTGCCCTGTGGTGAGAGTGGGAGGCCCAGCCTTGCTCCTGGAGAGCTGCTTCTGGATTTGAATCGCCAAGCCAATGGGCCACAGTCCTGCACACAACTGCTACACCACCGGGGCTCAGCCCCACTTAAACAGTCTTAAACACCCACAGAGCAATTCTCCTCTGCCGATAGGGGTGCTGTGATCAAATTGGACTCAATGGCAATGAGTTTTGAGTCTTATGCCTCTGGTGGCAGAGCGGAGCTCTACTGAGCTGCTAACCCGAGTGGTGGTTCAGATCCACCAGTCACTTTGCGGGAGAAAGAGGAGGCTATGTAACTCCTTAAAGATTTATAGCCTTGAGACCCTCAGAGAGCAATTCTACTCCTCCCTACTAGGTTCCTGTGAACTAGTCTCTACCCGAACGAAGGCAGTGGTTTGTTTATCAGGCACAGTTTTGAATGCTTTCTGTGTATTGACACATAGGACCTTCCCAGAAAGCTTGTGATACAGGCACTGCAACTGTACCATTTTACAGGTGGGAAAACTGAAGTCTGAGAGGTAAGGTCTGGAGTCACACAACTGGTACGTGGTGATTCTGGGATTAAAACTCAGTCAGCCTGACTTCAGAGATCATGTTTCTAACCAGTACCCTGAACCGCCTCTCTCATATGGTGGGTACAGTGTGGTGATGTAGGCGCCATTGGCACTTAGCTGGGGCACATCAGCAGGATCAGCATCACCACAGGGTCAGGAGGCAGTCAGTGTCCAGTCACAGCGGTGGTGTGGCCGCTGTCATCGTACCACAGGTGATAAAACAGTTTCCAGTTTTACCATTTGAGAGTTGAATACAGAATCATGAGTCGCAGTCCCTAGCTCCTGTCAAATTATGTGATCTCTCTGAGCCTCCCATTTCTCATCCGTCAAATGAAATCACCCACTACCAGGTCACTGGGAGGAAGTAGTAGAACATAGCCCCTCCCCCAAAATATTCAAATCAAATACAGCCCCAGCTGTAGAAGGTTGCCTTGCTTTCTCAGCCATTGGCCACTTCCTCGCAGATAATGGATCCAAGAGAATGATTTGCATTTCCAAAGAAATGAAGTCAGAAATTGTGTTAGTCCGGATAGACTAGAGGAACAAATTTCAAAGCCATGCATATGGATATAAGAAATGGGTTTATATTCAAGGGGAACAGGACATTGAAAAAACATCCCAGCCCATCCAGCTCAAAGTCACAAGTCAGATATTAACCCATATGCCTGAAATCAGTCCATAAAGTCTCCTTCTGACTCATGAAGTCACAGGTCTACAGAGTCCCGGCACCAACAGGGGTCTCCCCATGTCTCCTCGCTTCCAGTGCTCAGGGTCCATCAACAGCATCCTGTGGTGGCAAAACAACTCATCGCTGGCAGAGGCCTCCATGTGGCTGCCCCAGCCTCAGAGGTCCGGCTCCATCAGGGCAAAGCCGTGTGGTCTCTCCACCAGCTACTCCAGCCTCCCAGATGCTGCCATTCTGTGTTGCCTGTGATTAATCATCTCTGAAACTAACTCTCAACAACGGGGGAGATAGCTTTGCATCTTCACGAGGGAAACATCGCGAGATTTCCCTGGAGTCTCAGGGGAAAGCCATGCCCACACAGAGGCCTCATCGGCTACTCAATGGCTATCTCCTGATTAACAGGCCAGACTCCACCCCTACATTTCAATCATAAAATTAACATAAGCACATGACTGCCACAGAAATCAAAATCCAGTTTTGATCCGCACTTTCCAGAGAGTTCTTCTCTGTTAAGCTAGTGGAGCCTGGCTTTTGTTCAAGGTCTGGTTAGCCTTTGACCTTCACTTCCGTCACTGCAATGCCTCACTCTTGGGAGTCGTGGCAGCTGCATCCACCCCGGTGGCCATTTGGTTGGCTCTGATCACCTCCTCGGCGTGGTCGCGGAAGGGTGCTCACTCTTCTCCTCTCACCTGCACCCCTGGGGGAAGAGATATAATGGATCGTCAGAGCCTACCAAAGACACTGCCTGCAAAAGCACTGCTCCATTGGGCTCCCTGGACAAAGTAGACCAGTCTTTGAAAATTCCAGCATGGCATTGTGCTGCTAGCCACAAGGCTGGTTCAAGCCCAGGAGCCGTGGGGCAGGAGAAAGAAGAGGCAGGCTGTTTCCAGGAATGTGTCCGGTCCCCAAAACCCTCCGTACGGTGACTCCCTGTGAGTCAGAATTGACCGGCTGGCAGTGGGTTTGGGTGGGTGGCATGGAGTATTGTGTCCTCCTCTCTGTTGGGAAGGTGGGAGAGAGAGACCTGACCCTCCCAGGAAATCTGCAAAGTAACCCCCCGGACTTTTCAGATGCAGCCCTACCCCTCGGCCAGGGCCATCCCCAACCCTGACTCGACAATCTGGTGTCATGGGGAGTGCAGGGAGCTTAAAGGGAGGTTTCTCTTTGAGTGACCAGAGTTATTTTTTGTTGTCGTCAGTCCGGACGAGTGTAATTAATGCTAAGACACTGGTGGGAACAAGGCTTTGATTCTAATACGAGGGTGAGCATGGCTTGGACTGACCTTTCTTCTGCTAGAGTTCCAGTGTTTTAGTATGTGCTGCTTGTGCTGGAAAGAATTTATAATCACAGGCTGTCAAAGGCGGCCATTGTTCTCAGGGCTCAGAGCATGTGGGTCAGCCACAAGTGCTCTGGACTCCCCCCGAGCCAGGAGCTGGCCGAGAGCAGAAAGCATGCCTGGATTCTTCTGAGGAAGCAGGAAAAAACCTTCTGCACATTTTTCCTGGCCTTTTTTTTTTTCCCCTCCAAACTTTTTTGCCTCAGAAAGCCAGCTTCCTCTCAGATCAGGAATTGCCCTTCAAGGTAGAAGGAGCTGGAAGCACGCTGCTCCAGGATTTTACGGAACTCATTTTGCTGCACAAACAAATGCTGCGGGCGTCTGCCAGCCAGCACAGACAGGGCCAGGTGCTGGGCTAACCTAGGAGCTCCCGTCCCAGGACAGACATGCAGCTATGGATTCTGAGAGGCGGGTCAAGGTTAAGGTCTCAGATTTTACGGGGTTTATTTTATTTTGCTTTTTCATTTTCGTTGACGCTTGCAACTGTCATTGGATTCCCAGGCATCCAGTCCTGCGATCCTTTACTGTGAATTCCTTTGGGTTTGTTTTATGACCCTTTGGGTTTGAAACCCTGGGTGGAGGGGGGCAGGCGGGGGGGAGTCCCTGGAGCGTCTCCTTTTGGCAGTGCTGAATGTGACTCTCTGGTGGGGAGTGTGATGGGTTGGCGAAGGTTGTCGAACATTTGCCACGCTCATGAGCTATGCAGGGGGGAGGGGGGGCGGAGAGGGGGGGAACCATAGCTCTCCATACTGCCAACCGCCTTGCAGCAATGCCTGTAATGCCTGTAATTTCCTTTTGCGCCAGGAGACGGATGACACGGAGAGCCCTAAGCGCAGCATCCGCGACAGCGGCTACATCGACTGCTGGGACTCGGAGCGCAGCGACTCCCTCTCCCCTCCCCGGCACGGCAGAGATGACTCCTTCGACAGCCTGGACTCCTTTGGCTCCCGCTCCCGGCAGACCCCTTCCCCCGATGTAGTCCTCAGGGGCAGCAGCGATGGTAGGTCGGCACCTTCCGTAGACCCCACACCGTAGAGTGGAACTCAGCGTTCCCCAAGGGCTGGCGGGCGGGGCTGGCTCCGGGGAACCGGATGGCCCCATTTGCCCACCTCGCTAAGGAGCTGGAGAGACTTGTGCAAATGTTGTTTTTCCTGGCTCTTAGAATTTGCGTTGGTTTTGCCAGCAGTTTGAACGGTGCCTCTGTGAGCGTATCTCCTCTTGGAAAATGGGTTACGTCAGTTTTCCCCCTGGTCGGGGGGGACCCTGTGCAGGGGGACCCTGTGCAGACGATGAGCTCATCCGCTGTGCTCGAGTTTATATAGTCGGTATTGGGGAGTGCTGGCGGAGGAGAGATGCTGAAGCAAGTACCACACTGGAGACGTGGAAGAGGATTGACTTCCAGCAAACTGGAAACTCGCTCTTAGACACCCACCCAGGTCCTGACGCCCAGCCACCAGGCTGGTCCTTACCCTAGCTGACCAGCTGGCCGAAGCCATGCAGGTGGCCATTAAAGTAAGGTACAGCACAGGGTTCTGACTGCCTGGGTTTACCCTGGGGCTGGGTTTGATTTCTGTCCGGCTGTTTCTAGCTAGAGCCCTGGTGGGAGGCATAGTGGGTTTGTAGTTGGCAGCTTATTGTAAGGTCAGCAGTTTGAAACCATTAGCCGCATCGAGAGCGGAAAAGGAGGCTTTCTACTGCCATGGAGATTGACGGTCTCAAAAACCCACAGAGGCAGTCGTACCCTATCCTTTAGGGACCATGTGAGTTAGATTAGACCCCAGGATAATGAACTCAGTTTGGCTTTGGTTTTATATCACCTGTAAAGAATGATCATTTATCTTCATAAAAAAATATATGGTCATGATATAAATCAAGTGCTTTAATTATTCTCCCCCCCCCCCCCCCGCCCGAAAGCTTACCCTACTTCTCTTGTTTATCCTTCTTGGGAGGGGAAATGACTTTCACTCTGCAAGTATGACCTTGCAGGAAAAACACTAAGGCCAGTGCAAAATGGTTACATCTTTATTTTCCTTCCTGCCCCATCACTGTCCCACCCCCCAATATTTACTGCTGCTACCAATACTTCTAGAGACTTAAAAAAATGGACCTTTCCTAAATGACAGGGAAACCGGGTCTCACAAGTTGCTTGCCGAGACTCAACCATCCCTTTTCGACAATGGATTCCTTTCCGTGAATGCAGCGTATATGACCAGTTGCATCCACGATTGAGGAGGGACTGAGTATTTGAAGACACAGAACCTCATTGGCTCCTGCCACAGAGAAGTGCCATCCTCCTCCTCACTTTCCAGACGTGTCTCAAAGCTCAGCCCTCCATAGGGCAGGGTAGGACTTCCACGTTGGGTTTCTGAGGCTGTACATATTTATGGGAGCAGAGAGCCTCATCTGTCCACCCCCCACCCCTGAGAAGCAGCTGGTGGTTTCCAACTGTTGACCTTGCAGTTGGCAGCCCAGCTTGTAACCCACTACGCCGCCAGGGATCTGTCCCCCAAGTAAATTTATTAACTAGCACCATCTAGTCAATGCAGACTCACAGCTACCCGAGGGCACCGGGGAGAATAACCCCTGTGTGTTTCCAAGAGTATGACTCTTTATGGGAATAGAAAGCCCCGTCTTTCTTCCACAGAGTGGCTGGCAGTTTCAAGCAACTGATCTATGGCTAGAAGCCCAACAAGTACCCATTTCACACCAGGGCACCTCCAGGGATCCTTAGGGAAGTCAAAGAACCAGCCCGACATCTCTAAGTGGCACAGATCACCCCCAGTAAGTAGAGTCAAGAAGCGGGATCCGAAATGTATTTCACTTACACCTTCGGTCCCTTTGTTTCAGACGTCGTCAGATGATTGCTCCAGAAGGACTGATCTAATGCTTTCTGCAGTGCCTCTACTTTCCCACACACAGATTAGCCTCAAGCTGCCACACAGTACGTGCCTCCTAAGGAATACCAAAGGTCATTGTAAGCGGCTTGAAAAACATTTCTAAAATTTCATGACATCTTAAATACCACCCACAGACTTAGAAGGCACAATGCCACATCCAAGATCCAACCGCACTTTAACATCACCCCAAAGTAGATTGGATTTTACAAAATGCATTTTTAACTGAGCTGCAGGGAAGCCTGTGAAAGCCAGAATTCAATGGGATTCCTGGGTGGTGCTCTCAGGGAAGCGGTGGGCCACTAATCACAGAGTTGGCAGTACAAACCTACCAACTAGTCCATGAGAGAAAGATGGAGTTATGTGCTCCCTGAAAGATACACAACCTTGAAAATTCTATCTAGAGTCACTCTGCATTGGAATTGATGGGTTTGGTTTGGGTTGGATTAGATTGGTGGAAAATATTTTGTTTTGCTTTTTTCCCCTGACAGGTTTCTGCCTTACACAGGTTTCTATTTCCATGGTTTTTACTGTATTCCTTCATATTATTTTGGTTACTTAAAAAAATTTTTTTCTGTTCAGTAGGCACCTCAGTGACATAGTAGGCTTCATGATGGGCTGCTATCACATGGGCGAAAGATGAGGTTTTCAACTCCCATAAAGAGTGACAGTCCCAGAAACCCACAGCGCAGTTCTACTCCATCCTGTAGGCTTGCTGGGAGTCAGAATGGGCAGTGAGTGAGTTTCCTTCACTCTGGGTCTTGCTTTTGTTTTTTAACCACTGGTAACATGGATCCTGTATTTCCTCTGTTGCCAGCTCTGTGGAGTCCAGAGTTTATAATGAACCAATATCATTTTGATATGGACTTGAAGTGCAATTTTGTGTGCAGCAATTAAATTAATAAGAGAGTCTTTTTTGTAAGCACTTCCTCACTCTAAAGAATAACAATCCATTGAATATTCTGAAACACAAGCCAGGAAATGCCGTCTTCCACAGCTTACCAATCAGCCTGATACCTAAAGGCTCGTGCTTTTGTAAACTAATCAAGACTTAATGAGGTTTTAAAAGAAAACAACTTGTTTTTATCTGTTTTTTTTCTAAGTAAAAAGAAAAGAAATGGTATTTCAGCCCCATTGATATCGGATCTCTTAAGAGTGTATGGTATGTTTTTGAAAGTGATGCTAATCATAGAGATGGTTCAGACTAGTAAACAGTGCCATATTTGGAAAGACAGAGATTTTTGTCCTGAAAATTGACTTCTGGGATGCTCAAGTCATCACAAGAAGTCTTACCATGAAATTCTCCAAAGTCTTCATCAAGTCAGTGTGGAGATGTGGGACTTTATCTTTGTGAAGACCCATTGACTCATCCAATAGAGGAAAACCAGGGGCTACCCACCTAAGAAAGGCCTTGGTTCCATGGGTGAGGCATGAGGGTGCCTGGCAGGGCTATTTGTGATGCTGTGGCTCTCCAAGGTTGCTTTGGCCAATCTGTCTTCCCAGAAAGGTGTCCAGCCTCTCCCTCACCTTCACAGGAATCCCATCAAAGCCACACAAGAGAGGCTGACTGAGCTCCTGGGGGTATGTGTGTGTGTGGGGGGGGGGCGGCGGGGGCAGAGGGGAATCCGAATTCAGGTGTGTTCTGAATTAAGGATGTCATTTATAAGTATGGAACACTGTGTTAGCTGAATATTTTAGTCTTGTATATAAAATTTGAATTTCAGAAAGGAAATAGAAAATGAGAGAACTTCAAGTACAAGAAGAGGATTTTGAAAGCACGGGTTTGGGAGGAGAATGGTGGTGGAGGGGGGAAGACCCTTGGTTGCTGAAAGAAATGAATATAGCCCTAGGCAAAAGGAAGGATTAGACTTTGATAAAGTCTGATGTACTGCGTGTGTTACATTGACCCAACACTGGGCTTCAATAGAGAAAGCACCCTAGCATAGTCCTACGTTCACAGGATGAAGTAGAGTCCAAATGTCTGGAAGACCTTGGCCTTGCCTTCAAAAAAGGAGAGCCAACATTATGGAGGCCGTCAACACCAGCCATGTACTAAGTGCTTTTGAGCCTCATGACAACCTATGAAAGGAGTACCAGCCCCTTCATTTCCCCATGAAGACCTTAATATATGGGAGGCCTTAGTAAAGTTTTCCAGGGGCACACAGTGAGGAGGCCCCCAACTCAACCCTCTGCCATCAAGTCCTGTGGCATAAGTGTCCTGTGTAGGACGTCCCAAGACGGTCAATCTTTAAGGGAGCAGATTGCCTGATCTTTCTTCCCGAGGGGAAGTTGGTGAGTTTGACTTTACAGTGAGCAGTCCAACACTTAACCTAATGGCACCACCGGGGTCCGGTGGTAAAACAGTCAAACAAACCCACTGCCTCAGAGTTGACTCCAGCTCACAGCCACCGTAGAGGGCAGAGTAGGACTGAGCAGCCCCTTTGGTGCAGACTGCACCCACCGCCATTGGGAGGCTGGAATTTTTACCAGAATGGACAGCCTTATCTTTCTCCTAAGGAGCAGCTGGTGGGCTTCAATGGATGACGTTGGGATTCACAGCTCATAGTGTAACCCACGATGCCACCAGGGCTCTGCAGAGAGAGAGTAAAGAGTGGGACTGAAATTAGATTGTCACCCACAAGACCATAAAGCTACAAGTTCTTCCAACTGAGCCATTTTACCTTGGGGCACTGGTGAATGAACATTTCTTTAAATGTCTAAAGCATTCATCAAAGGATAACTTGTTTTTTGTTGGGGGGGGGGATTGGTCTGTTTGATATATTTCGAGACTTTCAGCCTATCATAGGTCATCTATTTTAAGGCTTGAGCCCATATGAAGTTCATAGATTGTAGGACTGTGGGAATGAACACCGGAGACATCTCACATCCATTTATCACAGATGATAGAGGAGTCATTCTGCTTTCATGTATGTATTCAATAGAAGGCAGCATTCCCCATCACCTCCAACTTACCTTCAGGATGGTTGATGCATAGGACCTTATTGTAAGAGGGGTTATCTCAGAGAAAAGAGGTCCAGGTTGGTAGTCTGGGGGACAGAGCTGGAGTCCCAGAGCTGAGGATCCCAGCAAATGGAGACAGCTGGGCTAAGAGTTTCATCTATTGGGAAAGTAAGGGAGTATTCGTATTCATTTACCATAAGCAATTCACAGGGGACTCTCAGCATTTCAATGACATGGCTTGTGAAGTAGATCTCAGCGGAAAGAGAGCTAAGTTATGAATCCAGTGGTAACAAGGATGACATCGTCAAAACATCAGGGGCCAGAACCTGAAGCAAGGACCATGAATAATTGGTCCTACAGTAGAGAGTTCGGCTGCATCAATGAAGGACTTGCTTGTGGACAAGGCTTTTTCATGTCTGTAGTCTTTCCGAAGGCATCGTATTGTTTCATCTCCAGCTGTCCTTCAAAGGCTTGCCAAGGATTTCTTTCCCATGTGAAAGGGTCCAGAAAGGGTCATCTTAGGAGTCTTGCCCCTCATTGAGAGATGCAGACCCACAGGGACATGAAAAGTAGGTGGCCGTCTCCGTGCCCAGTGCTGTTCCAGTCTTCTTACCTGCATGACATGGTTTGACTCTCCCAAGAACCTTACACAATGGGTGCCATGATCATGTGCCTTTTGCAGCCTGGGGAACAAAGGTTTTAGGATATGAAGTCACATAGCGAGTTAGTAGCAGGGTTCAAAATCAGGCAGATCTGACTTCCTACCCTGTGCACTGCCCGCTCTGCCAGGCCGCCTTGCCAACTAACTTCTTGTTGAAGGTTCTTTTCACACATGTAAAGAAACATCTTGTGATTGGCTAGCCACGGAATTAAATTATCAGGTAGTAATTGTAATTCAGAGTTTCAACCAGCCCTAAAAGGGCGGCTACCAATAGCAAGTGTGTTGTAGTGGAAGCTTGATTCCTGTTGTCCTGTTCATCACTCCTGAAACAAACCAAAAACCAAACTCATTCAGCCTTCAGGTCAGATTCTGACTCATCTTGCCCCTCCTTGCTGTGTCCAGGCAACCCCATCCATGTAGGCAGAGCAGAACTGCTCCATCAAGTTCTCTAGGCTGTGTTATCTTGGACTGAGCCAGACAGAGACACAGTAAAAAAGCTAACACAATTTAATTATAGGGGCTAAAGCCAGTGGAGTCAGTGGAGAGTGTAAGTGGTTAACTTTCTAACCCAAAGAGGAGAGAGGTTCCACCCTGCACGACCCATTAGTCCATAGGGTGAACTGTTGTCTTGAGTCTTCCAAATCTGTCACTACATGCAGGGAGAGACTGGAAGCTGGATCTTAAATCAGTGGTTCTCAACCTTCCTAATGCCACAACCCTTGAATACAGTTTCTCATGTTGTGGTGACACCCTCCCCCCCCACAACTATCAAATGATTTTCATTGCTACTTCACCACTGTTATTTTGCTACTGTTATGAATCAGGAGACTCCTGTGAAAGGGTCACTCGACCCCCCCACCCCCAAGGGGTCACGACCCACAGGTTGGGATCCGCTGTCCTTGATGGTCACCTAGATGGTTTCGGACCCCATTGTTTCTCACTGAAGCAGGTTGCAGAACTTTGTCTTTTCAGAATATTTATGCAAATTTAACTTAGTCTCCCAGAAAGGGTATGATCCCGAGTCCCCAGGCCCAGTAACTCAACACCTCAAGGTCTTTGGTTATGTCTAATACATTTTCATAACTTTCCCTGTAGGCTCCACCACAATCATGGATAGATATACAGCAGAGATAAATCCAGAAAAATTACACAAGTTGATTCTAACTCACAGCGACCCTATAAAGGGATTTCAAGACAACAAGTATTTATGGGGGATGACAGGGTCATCTTTTTCCTGAGTGGCTAGTGGATTTGAACTGCAGATTCTGCAGTTAGCGGTCCAGTGTCAAACCCACAGCTCGAGCAGGGCTCCTGCAAAGATAAATACCCATGTATAAGTATCCATAGAGACACACACATGTGTACACACATGCATGTGCACATACTCCAGAGTAATTCTGTCCGCATGTCTATGTAAGCACTGAACCATAAATCACCATTATTTACTATTGTTTCTAACTCTTGCTCTCCTCTATCTTCTGTTTACCAACCTCCCTCTTAATGTATAGTCAGTTAAGTTTAAAAGCTTATGTCAGGGCAGTTCCTACAGAGTTCTTGGCTCAGGAAAGTCTGGATTCCAAGGAAAGAGGTTGGTGTTTGTTTTTTCACTAGAAAGATTTCTTCTATCTATGGGAACCAGGGAGGATTTTCAGGAGAGGGACCACTTATTATGAGTTAAACCACTCCCCTGGAAGACGTATACTTACATAATCCCCATTGGTCATATTTCTGAATTCCTATTATTCTTCTAAGGAGCCCCTTTGGATAAGCCTTGGGGGGCTAAACCTGAGGTCAGCAGTCCAAGCTGCCATCCACTCTACAGGAGAAAGACGAAGCTAAAGGCCCCTGATTTCAGAACCACTCTATCAGGGTGCTGTGCAGGGGTGCTGTGCCAGGTCGCTGGCACTGGAATCGACTTGACGCTAAGGGGGCACTGTTCCTAGACTCTTTGCTCCTGAAATGTAACTTCCATGCTCCAGATCCTTCTACTAGAATGGTCAAAGAGATTTCACTCTTCGGCGTCTGGGTATCTAGCACATGCAGCAGGCGGTCAAGGACAAGGTCAACGGTGAGCTTGTGTGTTTCTTTTGAGGGCTACCTAACCACAGCCAGTGTCTGTACTTCCCAGATGCAGCTTACATTACACTCCCCCACGCGCCCCCCCCCCCATCCTTCTTCCTGATTAGTGTTGAATGATTTCTCCAGTGAGGACTGAATTTAGACTGCACCTTGAGACAGGCGAAGGGCTGAATGGAAGGAAGGAATCCCCAGCAATTGGAACCACATCCTTCAGGCTCAGGCGGGTCCCTGGGGCTGTTCTGATAACCCGGCTCCCTCCCTCTCTGCTTCAGGGAGAGGAAGCGATTCTGAATCAGACTTGCCTCATCGGAAGCTGCCAGATGTGAAGAAGGATGACATGTCTGCGCGCCGGACTTCCCACGGCGAGCCGAGATCAGCAGTGCCTTTTAACCAGTACCTCCCCAACAAAAGCAACCAGACCGCCTACGTGCCCGCTCCTCTGAGGAAGAAGAGAGGCGAGCGGGAGGAATATCGGAAGAGCTGGAGCACGGCCACCTCCCCTCTGGGCGGGGAGCGGCCCTTCAGGTAAGCCCCTGGGCTGGGCTTAACTGCTGACACTGCTGGTGGCTGGAGGGCATGTTGTTTGGGGAAGGTGGACGTGAGGGGAAAAAAATCTTGTGTCAGAGAGAGTGTGTCACTGGTAGAAGCTTGATAAGGACCTTCAACAAGTTAGGCACCCACGGTAGCTATTCAACAAATTATCATCTTACCTATTAGCATGTTAGTTTTGAATACCTGCATTGATAACCTGAAACGTGTTGCCTTTACGATATGTCATCAGCGTCACATCTGCAATTTTGTATGATCTTCGCCACTTCTGTTTCCCAAACTTGCTCATGGCCTCCCACAGAAGCTCTGTACCCTTTCAGCAGTTGCTGCCCCTTCCCTCCTCACCCTGACACCCACACCTCAGCTCTGTTCCTGGGAAGCATTCATCTACTTGGGATTCGATACATTTGCCTGGTCTATATCATTCCTGTACACACTTGGGGTCTGACGATCTTTGTTCTTATGTCTGATGTATTTAGTTGGCATAATGCATTCAAGGCTTCTCAATGCTGTTTATCATATCACACGTTTCTAAGGGACATATGTTTAAAACCAGTTACACCGACAAGACCTAGCCAACAGTCACCGGTGTCCTATCTGGCTCCCAATCCTGTTAAGAAGAGTTGGAGAAAGACTCTTATTATTATGTAGGTAAGATCTGCATCTAGTTGTGAGCTTATCTAGATGTTAGCTCATGTGCAAGGAATGCCAGGGACTTGTTTCAAAATTCCCCGTGGAAATACTCCTAAGAAGTAGGAGTCGGAAGAGGCAACTGATTTTTCATTGCTTTACAGGAGGAGATGGTGTGCTCATTGATCTTTGGTGATGTTTCTGCATTTGTTTAAAAAATGTATTTGTTTATCGAGCAAGGAGTTCTTGAGCAATTAGTTTTCGTTGGATGCTGTTATCTAGTTCCTGGGTCTCCAATATTAAAGATGATGGAAAAACTTCCAACTTCAAGAAACTTCCAACTAAAAGCCAAGTTCATTGTCATCGAGATGACTTGATTCAATGTGATGTAGGGCTGCCCCTATCGATTTCAGAGGCTGTAAATTGCTAGGGGGGCCGAGAAAGTCTCGGTCTTTCTCCCTCAGAGAGGCTGGTGGGTTTGAACTGCTGATCATGCTGTTCGCAGCCCAGTGCTTTACTCGCTGTGCCACCAGGGTTCCTTCAAGAGACTTACAGTCCAATACAAAGAAATTTACAATCAGGTCTAATTCTTTCAGCAAAAGTAACCTTGTCATTGAATGGCTATTCCTAATTATCATTCCCATCTCTAATTTCTTACATTGACTAAACACCGTATTGGAAGTTTTTCCAAAACTGAACAAGACTAATGAACTTGACCTTTCCAGCAGATGTTTTACGCCTTCAATAGCAAATTTGGACTAGCTCATAATCATTGTGACAATTCTGATGGATTCAGTAACAACTGGCTGTATTTAATGTCCTCTGTCTTGCCAGGTTCACACTCCACACTGTGATTTTTTTATTATTATTATTACTATTATTATTAGTGAAAAGTTACTATCAGATTGGCCGAGAGATGGCATGTGATCTGCCACCACCGCCCCCACCCCCAAGTCCTGCCTGTTAGCTTAGTTAACCATATTGTCCGACTCACCAGCTACCCAGAGACAATAGAGGAAGAGGGAAGTGAAGTGGGGTCTCCTTGTGACCACCGTCCAATCAGCCACGTGGACCCTGGAGGGCGGTCTTCCGACAGCGGGCTAGAATTCCCCAATGGTGGTGGTAAGGAGCAGGCCCCTCCAGAGGGGGACGCGCTGGTGCCAGCTCCCAAGTCTGAAGAACAGGATGCCGCGGAGAGCCAAAAGCTCAGAAGGCTCGAGCTAGCCGGAATCAAGGTCATGCCGGCCGCCCGGCGCTTTGCCAGGTTCGCTGGGGGTGCCCAGGACCCGCCTGCCTGGCTCTGCGCATGCCTGCGTGAGCTTTTGGAATCTGCCTCGTGTGGGGGAGTTAGCGTGTTTTCCCAATTTCTGCTTTCCACCACGACACCCTGATTGCCTACCTAGAGCAACTAGAAGTAGTTCACGGTGTTTGCCGTGAGGCATGGCCCTGCTACCTGCTTGGTTCTTAAGTGAGGGCGAAGGATGGGCTTCGTGCTGCTTCATGAGTCTGAGACCTAGCTGGGTGTTTGTGGTCTTGTGGTCGGTGACTCCTGGGGGTTGGGGAATTTATCTGGCAAGAATGGTTTACTGTCTGCTGTTTGCGGCTTGTTAACATCCACGCCAGTCCTAAATGGCTCTTATCTTACTTCGCCCTCAACTAAAGACTAGTTCCTTTGGCATGGGACCTGTTCTCCCAGAGAAAATAGCTGGCTGACAAAAATCCGCTTATTTCTTCATCCCACTGTGTGTGTGAGATAGGGAGTGGGGGGAGGCTATCAGTAAGTACAATTGAGTTTGCAGGCTAGAACGTAGTGATTTAAAAACCCACCAAGAACGGGCTGGTCCATTGTCTCCATGGGAACAAGGGCCAGAGGATGCAACCCTGATGGCTAAATCTTACATGAAGGAGGGACACCCAGCCGCAGCAAAGAATGTGACAGACTGCCACCGCCTGACAGGCTCATGTCGCGTTTTGAGAAGCTGGTTAAAGGTTTCTCGGAGGCTCACCACAAGACCCGAATGAGACGTGGGCAGGTGGGACACACCCACGGTCATGTGCTGTTCCGTTTCATGTTAAGCAGTCGGTGGCATGCATGCTTTCTAAACGAGGAAACTGATGGCCAGATATGGTCAGTGGCTGGCAGCCCGAGAGTCTGTCACTGGTGGCCAGATGCAGATGTCCTGGCTGCAGCTCACTTCCCACAGCTGGACAATGTCCACCTCTCCATCTCCTCGTCCCGGGTGGTTTTCCCCGTGGCCTGGGTCAGCAGTGAAAGATGAAGGCTTCTCGGTACTGAAGGCTAGAGCAGATTTGTATTTGTACAAAAGGCCAGGATGTACTTCTTCCCTGTGTGGCTATCCCACTGAGAAGTATGGCTATCGTGAACGTGCCTGGGCTTCTTGAAAAGTGACCTGGATCTTTGCACTCTTCGCGTTTCTGGAGCAGTGGAGGGAGTCCAGAGGACAAATTTCAAATCGAGATCTTGTTCGAAGAGTCACTTCAGAGACCTGACCGTGCAGAGGCTGCTTCAATATCATGTTAGCATCTCTCTGCACCAGACTCCAGGCTAGAGGCTGAGAAATGAGTCTTATCTTATCCTCTTGCCCCATGTTATTTTCCTCCTGCTTTTATTTTTCAATCCCAAGGCACAGAGTGGGAAAGAGGTGATACAGATAAAACGTAAAACTCATGGCCATCAAATTGATCTGACTCACAGAAACCCTATAGGATAGGGTAGCACTGCCCCTGTGAGGTTTCGAGACTATAGCTCTTTATGGGAGTAGAAAGCCTTGTCTGCCTCCTGCAGAGCAGCTCATGGTTTCAAACAACTGACCTTGCAGTTAATAGCCCAGTGCATAGATAGCCCCCAGGCCACCAGAATTCCTGATATGGGTAAAGTGCACATCACACTTTGCACTATGTAACAATCCTTTGTGGTGTTAACACTACAGCTTCTTGATCCATGTACATGTTTCACATGCATACAATTGAGTGGCCTGGAATTCTCCCTCCCCCGCCCCCCCAAAAAGTTGATTTTAATATCCTTCATGGGAACACCATATATACTCAATTATAAGCCAACCTGAATATCAGCTGAGGCACCTAATTTTACCACAAAAACTGCATTGAAAATGTGCTGGAGGAGTTGAGCCCCAGTGTCATAGTGGTTGTGCGTGGGACTGTGGCCCACTGGGTTGGAGGTTCAATTCCAGCTCCCAGGAGCTAAGGCTGGGCCTCCTACTCCCACCAACTAAGGGCAATGATGCCTAAAAAAAAAAAATGTGCTGGAAAACCTCGCTTATGTGCGAGGATACAGGTAACTTATATATTTTTTTTTGGATTTTTGGGTATCACTGCCCTCTGGTGGTGGGAGTAGGAGGCCCTGTCTTTGCTCCTGTGGAAGTGGAATTGAACCTCCATCCCAGTGGGCCAAAGTCCCGTGCACAACCACTACGCCACCGGGACTCAGCCCCATTTTTCTATTTATTTTAAGCCTGTTTGTGGAACCTTGAAACTAACATTTACCAAGGACACCATCCTTGTTGTAGTTTGGAACCCTCCAACCCATTCCGACACAGAGCATCCCAGGGCACAAGAGAACAAAACACTCTCCCGGTCATGCACCAGCGGCAGGTTTTGAGGCGCTTGCTGCAGTTACTGTGCCCATTCCTCTTGTCCAGGGCCTGCCTCTGTCTTGCTGCTCTGTCTTTACAAAGCACGATGCTCTTCTCCAGGATCTGGTCCCTTTTGACATCATGTCCAAAGTAGGGGAGACAAAGTCTCTGCGGGCTTTGTGAGGCTGTCTCCATTAGCGTACCACCAGGGCTAAGCGAGGGAAGTGGGAGGGAAAGGGACATGCAGGAAGAGCGGTGATGTTGAGAAAAGACAGAGTCGGCCCAAGCCTAGACATCTGTGCTTGTCGGATGCCCTTTCATTGATGGAGGCATCTGTTTTGTAATCAAACACCAACCCCCTTTGGGACTTCTCCCAATACTCTCTGTGTACGTACATGGTCCTGTGGTTAGTTTCAGTCTTCCGTCCCATTGAATAAACAATAGGTGGATGCAGTACTCTGCCCTTCCCAGTCCTGGTGTCTATTGCCAGTCTGAATGTGAAAAGCCGTTCCATCTACCATCACTCTATTAAGTAGCTCTTTGTAGACCTGTCAGTGTCGTCCCCTCTCAGATCATCTGCCTCAGCATTGACTGATGGGGCATTCTGGGGGCTGCCCCCTGTACAACCCAACAGTGATGCTCTGAACGCCCTGAATTCATTTGCTGGACTGATGCCCAGCTGTTTGATCTCTCAGGCAGCTTCGACACATACCAGGCCACCAGCCTGGCTGCCACTGATTTTTTTATGGGCCACAGCAGAGTTGAGAGTTATCCACCCCCAGGGTCCTGCTTTTATTATGGCAGAAAGTCACTTAACTGGAATGCAATGCATTATCTTAAAGAATAAGAAGAAGATTCTTCATGTCTGGGAAAGAAGAACACAGTGACATATGCTAGTGTCTGTTGCCATTTGAGGTCCAGATGAGCTCAGGAGACCACGTTTTGGATGCTTTCTGTAATCCCACTCTCCAGCTAGTCAGATGTGTTTGTAGAGCATAGAGGAAGTCCCTGTATGGTGCAGATGCTTAAGAGCTTGACTGGTAGTCACAAGGTTGTTGGTTTGAAACTCCCCTGCCCTGCCCTCCCCCTCATCACCCTCTCTCCCCCTCCCCGCCGCCACACACACACACACACACACACACACACACGCACCTTGGAAGAAAGAGCTGCACAGGAAGGCTTTCTGCTCCCATGAAGAGCTCCCATCTTGGAAACACACAGGGGCGGTCATCCGTCCTCTGCCCCATAGGTCCCTGTGAATCAGAATCAGCTCAAAGGCAGTGGGTTTGAAGTTTGAATCTGTGGCCTTAACTAAGAAAAAATGTGGACCAGTTTCAAAGCTGGATGTACGTGCCTTCCCGCCCCAACCAAAGACCACAGCCTCTGAAACCGTGTGGAACGCTGTGCACACCGGGAGGGGTGCCCGGGAGTCTGGAGAGACTCCGTTGTGGTGAGCAGCCACCGCCAGGTTGTCTGCGGCAGCAAAGGGGGACAAGTAGGCTGGGAGCAAAGTTTTACTTTATTATTATTATTATTATTATTTGGGGGGGGGTATCACTGCCCTCTGGTGGGAGTAGGAGGTCCAGTCTTGCTCCTAGAAGGCTGGGGCTGGATTTGAACCTCCAACCCAGTGGACCGCAGTCCTGCACTCAACCACTACGCCACTGGGGCTCAGCCCCTTTACTTTATTATTACTAACTCTTTTCTCCCAAATTTTATTGCCATGACATAGACAACAGTAGGCAACACAGGGAGCCCAGGATAGAGAAACCCCTGGGGACCAATAATGAGAGTAGTGATACCAAGAGGGGAAGGGGAAGGTGGGGGGACCAGTCATAATGATCAACATATAGCTCTCTCCTAGGGGCACAAACAACTGAAAAGTGGATGGAGGGAGACAGTGGTCAGTGTACAACATGACAAAAAAGAACCATTTATAAATTATCAAGGGTTCTTGAGGGAGGGAAAAGGGTGAGGGGGGAAATGAACTGATACCAAGGGCTCAAGTAGAAAGAAAATATTTTGAAAATGATGATGGCAACATAGGTACAAAGGTGCTTGACATAATAGATGGATGTATGGATTGTGATAAGAGCTGTAAGAGCCCCCAATAAAATGATTTTTTGCAATAGTCAGTACCAGTGCATTTCAACTTACTAATGCACAGGGAAAGATAAATTGACAACAGCAGATAAGCTGCCAGTTTTGCCAGCATAATCCTGTGGCATTAATTGTGTTCACCCTGTTAAGTGACCATCACCAACATCCTTGTAGACAAAACCTTTCATTACCCCAAAGCCAGTCCTCTGTAGAATGTTTTTGTTTTGTGTTTTCTTTCCCCCAGGTGTTCTCTCATGTTTTTTTTTTGTTTTATTTTTAAAGCCATGGGCTCAAAACTCAAATAGACTGCCATCGAATTGATTCTGACTCATAGTGACCTTGAAAGATAGAGTGGGTCTGCCCCTGTGGGTTTCTGAGACTGTCGCTCTTTATGGAAGTAAAAAATCTCCTCTTTGTCCCATGGAGCTGTTGGTGCTTTTGAACTACTGACCTTGTGATATGCATGCAGCTCGATGTGCTGCCAGAACGCTAAGACCATACACTGTATAGGAGAGAGAAGGCTATCGTATGTTCACATGAGTGTAAAAGCATAGAAACCCAAGCTTCCTTCAAGCAATATATGAAGAGATTACTTAGCATCAAGGGAGCTGAGGGGAGAGCTTCTTAACAAATGCTGGGGGGTTAATATTTATTAAGAGTTTCCATTCAAGTAAAAAAATGTAAAAAGCATATAAACTATGTTCTCCTCTCTTTTGCTTTATGATTGAATTCGCTTAATTACTCCAAACCTAAGCCTCTGCCAAGGAAGCTGAGGTTCCTGGTTTTAAGAGGATAAACTAAGAACCAGGATTCACTTCCCCTGAATTAAAATGCCACGGGGATTTGAGTTCTCTTGGCCGGTGTTTCCCATTGGAGAAGTAAACTTAAAAAAACACAAACAAAAACAAAGAACCCTGAATTATAGCTTTCACGTGATGGTACTTCTTTTCTAATTGTTTTCATCTGTTTCAACACTCACTCTTCTGCTCGTCTGTGAAACTTCTCAACCTCATAGTAATTAATTACAGAGCAGGAACAAAATTCTCAGAGGAACAATAGACATTTTAAAGATTCTGTAGAGGAAGAGCAGATGGGACTCTGTGCCAGACACAGAGTCGCTCCTTGCCAGATGCCTGCAACGCCCACCGAAGCAGGACAGAGGCTCTCGGGACCAGCCCAACACATAGGATGCGGGAGCCTCCTTCGTGCCTCCTGAATCAGAAGAGAGAGGAACAGGGAGGTTTCTGGTCTCTCCCGGCCAGTCCCAGCGGGCACCCTCACTTGTCTGGAGGGCCCAGTGTCTTTCAATAGAACAAACTGGCCACCAATGTGAGCTGCTGCTTTCTGTGTTATCAAGTCAAGGGGCAGGGGTGTTGGTGGTGGCAAAAATGCCAGCTCTTCCATTGATGAAATCATCATCTCCTTCATTTTGAACTAGAGAGAAACAATAGAGACAAAGGGGAGTGGTGTTGTGTCTTGGATCTGCCCCTTCGTCTCCTTCAAGCCTGTCCAGGGCTCTAAGAGTGACCGCCTCACTCGTTTTAGACACAGCTGGCTGAGCAGGCAGGGTGGAGGTAAGGGCTGGGTTCCTGTCGCTTCCCTTTGGACGGTCCTTCTTTGGAGGGAAACAACCTTCTGTGCCCCAGGTGCCTCCTCCCAGCCCACCTCCAAGCCAGAGTCACGCAACGGAAAATGACTTTAAATAAGTGACCAACCTGCGTGCACGTGATTCCAGGCCACCTTGGCCTGCCCCTCTGTTTCCTTCAGAGAAGGCGCCCACCTTCACAGGATGTGGACTGGAGGTCTGGTACGCATCCGACAAAGCGGCGGCAGCATTTCTGGCTGGCAGGGTTGGCATCTTCGTTGGCGCGGCTGGAAGGTCGCAGCAGCTCAGAGCGTTGGGTTGCCAGGCTGGTCTCACAGCAACCCTGTGTCCACTAGGACGAAGCCCCGCCCAGCTCTGCACGTACCTTTCCGCCTTTCCGCCACTGTGGAAGTATTGAAAAACCAAGTGACAATACAGCAGAACTTTCCTTCAAGGCCCTTCCAAGCCGAACGTGAAAGCACAGGAAAGTGAGTGAAATACTTTGGCTCCTAGACACCTGGGAATACAATGCTGCGTAAAACCCAAAGCCAGTCTCACTGCCATCAAGTCGCTTCCCTGCTGGCAGAGTGGTGAAGCGCTACACTGCCATCCTCAGAGTCCGCGGTTTGAAACCACCAGCTGCTCCTCGGAGAAAGACAGGGGTTTCTACTCCTGTCAACGGTGACAGTCTCGGCCTGAGCCCCGGTGGCGCAAGTGGTTGAGTGCGGGACTGTGGCCCGCGGGGTTCAAATCCAGCGGCGGCTCTCAGGAACGGTGCTGGGTAGCTCCCACGACCCCCAGAGGGCAGTGAGGCCCCCCCCCCAAAAAAAAAAAACAAAACAAAACATAAAAACCGTTACAGTCTCCATGTGCTCAGCTCTTCCAGGAGCTGCAGGGTCACTCTGAGTTGTCCTCAACCGGGCGATAGTGAGGGCAGGGGGGCACTCCTCAGGGCTTTCTGAGACTGGGACTACTGATGGGTGTAGAAAACCCTGTCCTTCATCCTGAGAGCAGCTAATGATTTTGAATGGCCCACCTTGCAGGTAGCAGCCCAAGGCTCTCCACCCCAATCTATCTGCTTAAAAAACATTTTTTTTTCATTACTGCCCCAACACCTACTGCAACACCTGGCTATCGCTCGAGTGTCAGCGTAGAACAGGGCTCCGTGGGGTTTACAATGACGGGTTTTTCAGAAGGAGATCACCAGGCCTTTCTTCCGAGGCATCTGAGTGAACTCAAATCCCTTTCTTTCTTTCCTTCCTTCTTTTCTTTTCCTTCAATCTCCAACCCCTCAAACTTTCCTTTAGCAGTACAAAGGGTAGTTTCACCCCCGGAAACTCTGCCTCCCTTATTCATAGTAGGTCCAGCCCTGCACCAGGATCCTTATTTCCACTCACTATAAATCTGCTTTGAAACTCTCAATGTACAGGATTCAAGCAATTAGCAGAAAGTCAGTCACTGTGACAGCTTTCCAGCGGGTGGGCATGGGGGTGGGGCTGTCTTTATGTGTTCCGTGATATGGAAAGCGTTCTTCTTTGAAGTCCACATATCTAAATTGAGATCACTTGAGTGAGCCCAGCTATGCTGGGCTTGTAGCCTAAAAAAAATGCCCCGGGGGAGATTCTAGCCTGGCTGGGCTGGCATGATGCTTAAGGTACCAGCTTGTCCCAGCCCTAATTGGCATAACAAATTAGCATTAGCCTAACTGGGTGTATTTGTGTCCAAAGACGTCTGCCTGTGTAGGGAAAGGGCAATCTTAGGATTCTCAGTCAAAAAGTGCACGGGGGAGGGGGAGGCTGTTCTTGGATTTCAGGCGTGGCAGCTAGGAGGTCTTTGCTGCCACCCTGGGATTGGGCTAAGACCCTCTTCTCATAGCTTCCGATTCTTTCTCTGTAACCTGTACTGCCCTGTTTCTCCCAGGAGGACTCTGAGGACCCAGTGAGCTGAAACAAAGAATCAAGAAGTGATTGAGGAACTGCAAAGTACCACAGAAGTATGGTTAGGGTCGGGTTAGGTAGAGTTCTGCCCCCATCATCCCTGGCTTCAGGTTGTTGTCCGTAACCGGAGCGCAAAAGCCGTACTCTGTTCTTGACACAACTCACAAAACTACCAAGGCACTACCATTGAGCCGAGTCCAGCTCCAGGCTCCCCGCCGGACAGGACCATGTGGAACTGTCCCTGTGGGTTTCTGAGTCTGCTGGCCTTTTCAGAAGCAGAATCTCATCTTCCTCCTGGAGGGAAACTAGTGGGTTTGAACTACTGACTTTGCAGGGAGTGACTCAAGACAACCCACTACAACCTTGGAAACTTCTTATTGGGTAACTGTGAGTAGGAATCACCATGATGGCAGTGGGTAGCTTCCTTTGGCGTGGAGGCAATAACAAGTTATCCTTTTTTAAGAAGCATCTGGACAAACAGTTGTTCTCTAGAAGCACGGCTGGTCGTCTGAGTAAGGAGGTCAACGGGGCACAGTGCTTTATGCACACAACCCAAAATCCCAAACCAAGCCCTGCCATTGAATCTATTTCCACTCACTGTCACCCTATGGAACAAGGGGGGTGGTTTCCAAGACGGTGACTCTTTACCAACCTAGAAAACCTTCTCTTTCTCCCAAGCAGGAACTGTTGCTACCCAACTGTTGACTTCTTGGTTAGCAACCCAACTCATCACCTGCTAGGCCAGCAAGCCTCCTTTTCCACCACTACTAAAACCAGATAAAAACAAAATAAAAACAAAAACCACAGCCAAAGGAACGCTGGGGTTTATTGCCTGATAGTGCACCAATAAACCGCATTCCTCTAAGAATTTAAAGTTTGGGGCCTCCCAGACCCCTTTGAAAAGTAGAAAGGGAAAAAAAGAGAAAGCAAACGAAGTAGAAAGGGCCCATAGTAATCATTTTTAAGACATTTTGGCGTGACATCTTAAGACAGTTTACTTGAAATGTAGGCTGCAACAAAGAAGAGGCTCTGGGAGGTGGGATGCTGTGGGCATAAAGGAGTGGAGGAAGGGGGTGTTTGATGGGTTTGGGGTGAGGGGCCAGCTATGTGCAAGGCAAGGTCAGTCTTCCTGCTTTGGGCTCATCCAGAGAATGGCCATACCTCGGCCAGATGTTTCGGGTTAGCACAGGGCTGCAGAAAGGCCTGTTTTACACATTGCCATCTGGTACAAACTCCAGAATGTTGCCACCTCCCTCCGTGCGCTAGCAGTTGCTTACCTCCCCGCTCCGCCCCACCCCCCCTCAGATCAAGTCCTCGATTGCCCAACTTTCTGCCTGCCAGTCAAATATTGGACCTATAAGGTCCAACAAACATACCAAAAATCAAACAGCAACAACAGAAAGCTCTCTGTGTTTTCCCAGGTCCCTGAAAAGAATCCTGGTTGCCACCCCGAGAGCCATTTAGGATCCTGGCTCTCTGGGGCTGATGCGTTCCTGCCATTGTAGCTTGAGTATTGCTGGTACCTGGCTCTCTGGAAAGTGTCATAATAATAATTTTTAAGTCCACCCTAACCATGCTTCCCTTCTTGCCTAAAATAACATGCATATGCCATTGGAACTAATGACAGACAAGCTCTTTCACTAACCATTAGGGGAACCGCTTCTCTTAATCCGATCACACGCAGAGTTGCATTTCATCTTGCCCCATTAGTCAAAAGGAATCAAACGATGACCAGCAAGCTGTCCTGGAAATCATCTTGCGTACAGAAAACTCCTTCCTGACCCATGCGCCTGGCGGGGATTCCGAGTCTGACGATGACGTAGCAGGGCGACTGCCCGATCTTGAGAAAGATGACTTTGCAGCCAGGAGAGCCAGGATGAACCAGGTCAAGCTCCCAGTGCCATTGAACCAGCTGCTCTATGGGCCTTATCCCAAGAAAGAGCCCGAGAAATCCGATGACCACAGACAGCTCTCCAAAGGAATCTCAGAAAGGAAAAATGTACAATCTAAAAGGTGTGCATCCCGTGTGTGTGTGTGTGTGTGTGTGTGTGTGTGTGAGAGAGAGAGAGAGAGAGAGAGAGAGAGAGAGAGAGAAGAGCGACAGGTGGCACATAGTTAGATAAAGGTGATGTGCATCCCTTCTCTCTCTTCCTTGCTCCAATTTCATGCCATTTGGAGTCACTCTAGACTGTGATTTCTCTTAAAGGCAGATGGCAGTGGTTATGGTAGCCATGTCCAGAATAAGGCTGAGTTTGTCTAACACATGTTGAATTCTGTGCGGATGTGCTCTGTTAGTCACATTAACATACATGGGTCCTCAAACCCAAACTAAACTCACTGACTCCTACAGGACAGAGGAGACTGCCCCTGTGCATTTCTGAGACTGTACCTCATAATGGGAGTGAACAACCTATCTTTCTCCTGTGGAGCAGCTGGTGGTTTTGAACTGCTGACCTTGGAGTTGACAGTCCAACGTGTATGGCGCTCACCCAGAACAGGCAGCATTCTTATACATAGACTGTGCTGTTACCCATGGGGGCAGCTACCTCTCAAAGTTGCCCCCGCCTAGTTATAGAATATTTCAAAAACAGTTCTCCCATGGCCAGAAGGTCTTCTCTCTCATGAACTCCTTTGAGATATTGGAGAGGAAAACAAAATATATGGCTTGCCCTTTCTCCCATGTCTTCTGGGACACCTGGACATTTGATGCTGGTCAATTCCCATGACAAACACTTTTCAAACATGAACAAAATATCTATTTAGTTCCATCGTGGAAATTGTTTTCCAGTGAACTTCCTGTTCCAACCCAACCCTTCTCCCATTCTCCCGACACATGCCTATTCTGTTGACTTTGGGAGAGGAAAACTGTAGCGAGAGAGGATTTAGTGAGTGATTTTTATCCTATGAGAGAATTGTATATGCGGTGTCAGCTTGCTGAATGGCACCCATCAGAGTTCCTCATGGTTGTATTTCTACGTTTACCAACATTGGTTAGAGTTTGCATCTGCATTGCCGTTACTGTCCTTTTTGTGCCTATCACTTTAGAAGTCTTGTAAGATGCTCTAAGAACAGAGTGATTTCTGCTGTGTTTTACACAGTTACAGTGGAGTGGAGAATCAGTGTCTGGTTTCATTTGTTTCGTTCATTGGCCAAGATGTTGAGCTTGGGGAACACTTAATGTCTTGAAAAGAGTACTAGGTAGAAAAAGCGTGAACACACCATGGATGTAGGACAGCGCTTAGCACACCGAAGGTCTGCCATCACCATCTTGTATGTCACAGTTTTTCTACAGGAAGCTCTTGGTCCCTGAGGTCCTTGTTGGCATGCCTAAGAATAAGCCATTCCAGAAGGGCCAGGTGGGAGGGACCAGTTGTTACAAGTGACATAGAGCCTTCCAGATCATTAACTAGCATTGAAGTGGAGGGATGGGCATCAGTAACTTGAGTTTGGAAAAGGAGTGGCTTTTGTATTTTGTACCCCTCCCTTCTTTCCCATGAAGTTTTAATTCCTGATATTTCCAGCAGTATTGGCCTTCTCCCACTTGACTGATTGGGGACACAAGCCTGGGGCAGGTGATAACCTCTATAGGGCACATAAAGAACTGATTTTAAAACAACAACAAATCCCAAACAGAGTCCCTCATGATGCTTTTCCCTGCCTTCATGGAACCCCTTCCCCAAAGGTGAAAGAAAGTGGAAAAGTCTGCAGCCTCCTCTTTGTAGGCATAGGCTCTGCAAATAGGACAAGTCATCCTGGTAACTTGCTTTCCTGGCTTGGATGTTAGATATATTTTAACACATTAAATAGACCTTGTCTATGTAGATTGTGGAAGCTTCTCTAACCATAAGAAGCATATTTAGCTGGAGATCAACTGTTAGGTGGTAGAATACGTATGCTTCGAGATTCCATAGCATTAGTTCAAATTATGACTCCATCAACGTCAACCAGCTAACGTGCATGCCTCCGTACAACCAGGAACACCTTCACCGAGCACCAGTGTGAGAGAACGACTATTCACATAGTAAACAAATGGGTGTAAACTCCCAAGGCAGTTTGTTCTCCACCATTGTTTTAGTCACATCTGATGAATGTCCTTTTCAACCAGGGGCCGTATTTGACCTCTGAACCTTTTTTTGGGGGGAGGATGCCAGGGTAAGACTTGATTTCCATGAAGTTTCTGGTAGCAGCAAGTCTGTGGTAGACACGTTTGATATCTGAGCATGTTCCCTGTTACCTCCAAACTGACCTGAGCATTCGGAGCCCTCAGAGCTCCTTAGGAACATCTTACTGGCACAATTACAGGCGTTCTAAGAAGGCTAAGGCACCCCACCAGAGAACTTGCATCCATTACAGTCACTTGAGACTTGAGTAATATGGGGAACAGGCATTGTGTTCGTCCAAGTAGACTGGAGAAACAAATCTATAGGCATCCTCCAATGTGTATAAGAGAGAGGATTATATACCAGAATAATCTCAGCTCAGTCCAGATCAAGTCCATAAGTCCAATATTAGCCCCTATGTCCCATACCCATCTATAAGGTCTTCAGACTCATGAAGCACATGCAGTGACACTGGATGCAGGATGATCACACACGAGTGTGTAAAATAATCTTTGAATCCAGTGGGTTTGTAAGCATCTCAGCACTGGGAGGGGTCTCTACATGGCTTCTCTGGCTTCAGAGGTCTGGTTGCATCAGAGTAGGTCCATGTGGCTTCTCCAGCTCAGGAAGTAGCGCAGTTCTATGCGCCTTGCCAGCTATCACGTCTCCTAGGGGATGAGCAGAGTAAGAGAGCTATCGCCTGTCTCCAAGCAGGAGAAAAACAGATTTCCCAGAATCCTTAGGGGAAGGCCATGCCCACACAGAAGTCTCATTGGCTATGACCCGAATGGAAGAGTAGACTCCACCCCTTCACTCTTAATCCTCTTAAATCCAAAATTGACACCAGATTATGTAACTACCACGGACATCTGACTGTTAACCAACACCTCATTACCCTCCTCAATAATCTGTCCAAGAGAGCAGCTCCTTGGCCTGTGCCGAGCTAGACCGAGTCAGTTCACAGTGGGAAAATTTGGTCTTCTCTCAGTGTTCAAGGAGGGCAACCAAGAGCAAGTAGTCACTGCTCCGATTATGTCCATATTTCTGAGAAAGGGAAAGGTGCTCCCATCATCCCCTGCTGCCTCCAAAGTCTCTGACTTTACCTGCTTGATATTCTGTTTATCTGCTCCTCTTCCTGGAATCCGGTGTTCCCAACCCCGTGGGGGCTGAATGGTATGGACAGACACCAGGGGAAGGCCACCGTGAGCCATGTGGCACCAGCTCAGGAGCGGGAATCTGTGGAAGCAGGCCCCCGGAAGGTGCCTGACCCTTACAAGGATGACCTGGCCCAGAGGAGGATTCGGGGCTACCAAGCTCTACACCGTGGGGCTCCAAGCTTTGTCTCAGTCCCCAAGATCACAGAAGCTGACTTGGAGACATGGGAGAGACTGAAAGTATCAGAGAAGACAAGGTGTGTCCTGTGGGTGTTTCTCCGTGGGCTTGCTTCCTGGAAAGGCTGTCCTTTCATGCTTACAAGAATGGCATGCTTGCTCTGTAGGGACCAATAGTTGCAGCTTAGATGGTCTCTTGTAAGATCTTATGCTAGTATCATTCTTTTTTTGATGATCTAAAAAAAAAGAGAAGCTTCTCAAAATGCAAAGTTGCTTGAGAACAGCATATTCTGCCCGGGTTGAAGGTGATTAATATGGGAGATATAAGTCCTGTGGAAAGAAAACATTCTCTTTAGTCCAATCAGCTTGTTGTGAATGACTTTTTTCCTAGAGGTATGCTTTTAATACAAGCGTTTAAAACTTTTTTTATTTTTTTAACTCGAAGCATTGCATCATCCCTACATCTTTTTCATATTAGAAGGGATGACTTGATTGCCGTGGAAGCTTAGCGCCCAGTCTAATTGAGCAGCAAGCACAGCGATCATTTCTTCCTTTGGGTGATTAATGGAATCTCAATTCTGCTCGACCAGAGCATATTTTAAGGAGCCCTGCAGGTACGGTGGGTTAAGTGTTAGGCTGCTAAGCCGCAAGGTCAGCAGTTCAAACCCACCAGCTGTTGTGCGGAAGCCAGAGGAGGCTGTCTGCTCCCATGAAGATCTGCAGTTTTGAAAACCCGAGGGGACGGAGACCATTCTATTCTGTCCCACAGTGTTGCTGCAAGTTTGCAAGTTTCAATCAGCTCATCGGCAGCGGGTGATAGTCTGTTTTTCAAATGCATGACACAAGTGGCTTTGAGCGCCACTACTTGTCTTTAGAAACGCACCCCCTCCCCACCCCCAAAGACGCCTCAGAGGAAAGGCCTGGAAACCCGCTTCAATCCAAGTGACAGCCCGAGAACCATAGGGAGCAGTTCTACTCTGCAAGCCCGGGCCTGCTGGGATCCCGAATCCTCCCAGCAGCCACGGACAGCCACAGTCCTAATAAACAGAGCACACACCTCTGCCAGGGCCTTAGAAACCTCTGGAACTAATTTATGATTCTGACCAGGGATGGAGATGTCCAGCACCTCTGCACTCCGGAACCGTCACCAGAAATCAAAGCAGAAACAGCCCTTCGTGATGACCTCGCCAGCCGCAAAGCGAGGGCCTATAGGAAATCTCCCGGCCCCCGCCAAAAGTTTGTCCACTTCGGACCGGTGACAGAGATAGACCAGCAGACATGGAAGCGGCTCAGCATCGGCAAGACTGGGCCTCGGGAGGAAGTCCCAGAAGCCACCAGTTTCCGTAGCAGCATCCTAACTTATTCTGTGACCCCAGTATCAGAGGCCGCCTCGGGCTTGGAAGAAGACCATGTGCTTGACCCTCAGAACGGGTACAGGTATTTCCACCAGACCTGCATGGGAGCTGCTGCCGCATTGAGTCATTTACTTATTTTAATTTAGGGCATTTTTCTGGTATGTTAGGTAGTTTACACAGCACATTAGATTCCCCTTTAATAATTTCTTCATACAAATTGTTCCATGCCATTGGCTTTTGTTATGGCCATCCTGTCTGCGCCGTCTCTTCTCCTCTGGCCTACCTTCCCCTGCTTGGCTTGTGGGTAACTATTGACTGGTTAGATGGAGAGTTGTGGCAGGGAGCCTATCCCTCATGGGTGATAGTGCTGATTTTAGGAGACAGTCTTATTTGACAGACAGGTGACTGCAGAAGTAGCTTCAGTTCCAAGTTCAAGGAGTGCTTGGGGCTGATAGTCTCAGAGGTTTCTCTACATCCAGTAGATCTGGCCTTTGAAAGGAATTTGAGTTTAGGTTTACATTTTTTTCTCTTCTATTCAGGGTCTGCTACTATGTTCCTGGGCAGAACAGTAGTGATAGTTGGGCACCATCTACTCCTTCTGATCTGGTGTGTGATTCATGTGGAATAGTCCTCCTGTGGACTAGAGTCTTTGATTTCTTTTTTTTTTTTTCAATTCTCATTTGCCCCATAGAGTAGAGGCTGGCACTTGTCTTAGATGACTTCTTGAAAGCTTTCAAGACCTCAAATACTACACACCAAACCAGGATGTAGAACATTATTTTTTGTGAATTATGCAATGCCGATGGACTGTCTTGTTCCCTCAGACTTTTGACCTCCAGGAAACTAATCCCATGAGTTGCTTGGATAGATCTAGGAAGCTTCAAGGCTGCTTTCAACATGTTTGCTGCACCGTATTAAACAAACCCCCAGGGATAATAGTATTTTTTGCTAAATAGTTGAGAAGTAATGGCAGCAGGTCACCTGGGGATTAGCATGTTGTGTTAGTCTGGGTTGACTAGAGAAACAAATTCTTATACATTCATATGCATATAAGAAAGAGACTTATATAAAGAGCATTAAGAAAACATCCCAGTTCAGTCCAGATCAAGTCCATAAGTCTGATATTAGCCCATATGTCAGTACCAATCTATAGAGTCCTTTTCAGACTCATGAAACACATGCAATGATGCTGAATACAGGAAAATCACAGGTCAGCGGGTGGGAAGTCTTGTGAATCCGGTAGTGTTATAAGCGTCTCAGTGCTGGCAGGGGTCTCCACGTGGCTCCTGCAGCTCCAGGACTCTAGCATAGGTCCCTGTGTCTTCTCTGCAGGAATGTCTTGCAGGGAGTGAGCATGTGTTCTGCCTCCAGTGAGCTATTTATCTTCTTAGCGCCTCCATATGAGATCATCAAGCTGAGACCTGATTGACATGCTAAACTCCAGTCCTTCACTCTTGAGTCTCAAATTGACAACAGATTATGTCACTACCACACAAGTGTGTGGCTTTAAATGGCAGGCATCAATCCTGTTTCCATGCTCACCAGAATCACTACCAGGAAATGCCACTCATCTCAGCATATGGACTTTGACCCTTGGCTGCAGTAAGCATTATTGTATTAGCTGAAAATACTGAGTAGGGGTTGTGGCGACGATCTTGTGAGTTTTTCTGCAAAAGATATCGTGATTTAAAAAAAACAACAATGCAAAATTGTTTTTATTCATAACCTCCCTTTTTCCTGCCTCACGGAGAGAAGAATAAATAGTTACTAGAATCTTAAGTTCCAAGTTTGGACGCCTAAGGAATCATACACAGAAAGTCAAAGGCTCCTCCCTCCCTGACTTGTTAAAATTAGACACTAAATCTTGACGAGAGTTCTTCTCTGGGGGTGGGTGGGATTCCTGGAAGTCGGGTCTGCACCCGCTCTCCTCGCCGGAGGCCACCCAGCTTCCCCTCACCAAGTGCTCCTTTGGGGACTCCAGTCTGTGGGTTACAGGAAGCAGGTGTAGGGCCTTTCTAACTCGCTGGCTTAAGCTGGGAGCCTCCCACCCACCTGTGTGGTGAGAACCAAGCAAGGTTCTCCATGGTGGGAGGAGACGCTGGCGATGTGCTCCTCCACAAGGTGTCTTTGGAATCCGAGAGGGGTAACCAACACGCTGCCAGGTGCTGAGACGCTGCCTTGGGTCCAGACTGTGGGTAGCACCACCAAAGAGCACAGGCTGTAGAGATGCATGACCCTCAGGCACCAGAACATGGAGTTAGGATCTCAGTGGCTGAGAGGGGGCTGGCGGGATAGAGGGGTAAGAAGTCCATGAGAAATGAATCCCGAGGCTTTGAAACCCAAGAGAGCCATCGCTTGGTCTCCTAATGACCGGGTCCTACCAGGCTGGCTTTGGCTTTTCTCCAGCCCTGACCAGGGTTTGCTTTCTCCCTTGGATGATGTCATCCTCACTAACCAGCTGTGGCGTGAGAACAGCCGCCTCTCTCACTCCTCCGCTTTCTCCAGCCCCGACAGCTCCCCCTCTTTCCTTGCCTGACCCCTTCTCCCTCTTCTCTCTCGCTGCCAATGTCGCTTGGTGATCAGCAGAAAGGCACATTCTGGCAGAGAGGATTATTGCAAAAGGGCCTCCAGGCTGGCTCCTGTACTGGAGTCTCAGGAGGAGGATGCCTGCAATTTGGGCGAGGGCCCAAGGAAGGCCGAAGAAGGTGAGGCACACCCTCCCCAGGGGCTGAAGGGTGGCTTGGCCTCCGCTGTGAGCTCTTGCCTCGTAGTAAAGCTGTGTGCTCTCTGGCTGTAGTTCCATCCCAGCCGTCGCCGCCACCCGAGGGCAAAGAAGAGAGTGAAGGCGATGCTCACGGACACTCTGAGATGCTCCCCAAGGCAGAAAGGTCTGAGGACGGGAGCCAGCCGCTGTGAGCATCTTGCCTGCTCCCCGGGGGTGGTGCCTCGGCCTGTGTGTGGCTGCTGCCTTCCTTAAAGCCAGGCGTAGAGACTTAGCATGCGGCTGGTGACTGGTGCGGACTGGAGTGAAGCGGCTTAGAGGAACATGTCCACCGCAGGGTCACAGTTCCTCGTTCCATGCCGCCCTGGAGTAGGCACTGCATGTGGTTGGGTGCTGGCCGTAGTTCCTGCTGGAAAGGCTTTCCTCTGGGACATTAGAAAACCACGCAGGCAAACGCATTCCCATGTCCGTGCCAGTTGCATGATGAAGGCTGGTGGTCTGACACAGGAGGCATCTCCTCCTTGGCCTGCTGTGTGTGCTGCTGCTGCCGCCTCGGAGAGTGGCTTCTTCTGTGTTGAGTTCTAGGCCGTGAGTGATGCTGTGAGGAACCTCCATAGTGACAGCTGACCTCTGACGGGCTGGACTGAATGTTGTCTTAGTTGGTGCCCTCTGGCCTCTGAACGGGAGGCTGCAGGGGTCGAAGACGGTTCAGAGAGGATGGCAGCGCCAACCTGGAATGGCAGTGGACCAGAAAGCTGCGCAAAGCTGTCTGACTGGCGAAAAGATGACATGGTGGCCAGGAGAACGGGAGTGTCCCTTACACACTCTAGAGCCAACCCGAACCAGTTTCTTCCAGTTCCATTCGCAAAACAAAATGATGTGGAGGGACCAGCCAAGAGGCCCCAGGCACCAGGCAAGAGGTCAGAGGTGGTTCATGGCTCTTTGTGACTTTGAAACGCCCTGAGCTTGGACTGCGCTACTAGTGCTTTATGGTGCAGCAGAGTCGCTGAGCTGCACGGCTAGTAGGCGAGGCATGATTGGTGTGAGCCAGGTCTGCCAAGGCTGGTTTTCTTCCTCGCATGTGAACAGGTGTCAGAAGACTAGTGGCGCCATGAGTGTGTTCAGAACGTTCTTTGGAACTGGTCTTGTGGACAGAATACGTGAGAAATACTTTGGTGTCTGCCTCGCTCACTGAGGGACTTGGGCTTCTCTCTGACCAGGTTGGTTTGACAGTGATGTCAGGAGGGGCTTCAAGTCCAAAGAAGATGTAGACCACTGATAGCACGTGTCATTCCATCTGTTTTAACTCCAACATTCGCCAATGCAAAGAGTCTTTTCACAGGGTTCCTGTCCCTATGTTCTGACCTGGATGAAGATGAAGAACGGGGAATGGGTACTTCTCTGGAGGTCGGGTTAGGGAGTCAGGACCACTGTGTTGAAATCTCTGGTGCTGTTCCATGAAGAGACAGCCTGCTTGATCAATGTCCAGGGGAAGGAGTGAGAGGGGTTTCTGGGTAACGATTCACAAAGGCCTTTGACGAGAGTGGATGAGCAGCTGGAGGACAGATCAGGAAGAGCCTTAATTAATTTCAAAAGTTTTTAAATGATGATTCTCACCATTGTGATCATCTGGATTTCATCGATGGGCTATATTTATTTTGGATAATAATATATCATTATTGTAACACTGGGGCTTCATTATCAATGGCTTCCAAGAGAAAAGAGATGAAATCGTTAAGGTTCTGGCTGCTGGGCGGAAGGGGCTAAGAGTACATTAGAATGGAAAACAATAAAAAGAACAAGAAGAAGGAAGCAAGGACTCCAAGCTGCCTGCTCAATCACATTGTGGGGCCAATACCATTTCTATACTGTGCACATGACCTTTCAGGTGATGTTCCTTTGTATTTCCCAATTGGGGGGTGGAGGCCGTTGTCCACAGGGCTGGCATTCCAGATCCAACCTTCAAGCCCAACTGTGCATGAAGACCTCTGTCTCAACACCACACAGCTGGCAGAAGTCTCAGGCCACCTGCCATTTTTAGCTATTTCTCCATTTGTGATTCAGAAAGCGTCCTCTTTCTAGTCTAATGAAGGGTTCACTTGAGCCCAAGGGGGTACAATCAGATTAATTAGGTGGCCTAATTGTGCAATTGAGAAAACATCGACTTTGGGAATTCATGCTTATTTGCAACAGACATTTATAGAGTAATTCTTCAGGATGTGGGGCCGGGATGGTTCATTGGTGACTCCTCATCTAACATGCATCAGACCCAGGTTCCATCCCCAGCCAGTGCACCTCGTGCGCAGCCAGCACCCATCACCCATGGAGGTTTGTGTGTGACTGTGATGCTGACCCTGGTACCTTTTCTATTCCCAGTATCCATAGGACTCATTCGGTTCTTCATTCAACGCCTCCTCCAGGCCAACTCTTGCCACTGTGCAGGGAATCTGATCAGAAACATTCCTGTCCCTGTGGAGTTTACATTTCACCGTTTACAAGTGTAAACCTACACATTTAGATAAAAGAGATGTCTCTGAAATGCTGTGCAGTGTTTCGTGTAGAAATAACTTAAATCCAAATATATCCTGTGTCCAACAACGCAGCGAAGCCTCGCAGACTGCTGAGCGACAGAAACCAAAATCAAAAGCATGCATCTGCATGAGTGTGTCTCTATAAACTGTTCTTGCAAAATTAACCTCAGTGTGCTTTGGGGACTTTCACTGGTGCTTTATGTTGTCCTTCACGAAAATGTTAACAAGAATATTCAAATAGGCCACCGAGATACCTCATTAATACTAACAGATCGTTTCTAGATAAGCCATTCACTAGGAATAGCATTTTGGCTTTCTTCTGTAGGTGATTTTGAAATGACCATGTGGATCTTGTTGTTGGGGACCATCTGGGTGAGTGCTGGACTTACAGTGACCCCATGTGGCAGAGTAGGTTTACTGAGCCATCATCTTTAGGGGAACAGATGACCAGAGTTCTCTCCCACAAAGCCACTGGGTGGGGTTTTGAGCTGCCAATCTAAAGGTCATCTGATTGGTAAAGTGAAGGGGCAATGAAAAAGAGGAAGGCACACCATGCGATGGACAACACAGCGGCTGCAACCATGGGCTCAGACATAAGAAAAATCGTGAGGCTGGTGCAAGACCACGCAGCGTTGCATTGTGTTGAGCATCTGATCACGGTACGTAGCACCGGATTAAAGGACTCCTCACAACCACTGAACACTTCATTGTGCCACCATATAGAGAGATCGTGACATGGCAGTGTAAACTGTCTGCCCTTGACCGTTAACCTAAAGGTGGGTGGTTTGAGTCCACCCAGCAGCAGTACACACAAGGCCTGGTGATCATCCATGATATTCATAAGCCCACTGTCCTCCAGTCTACTCCTACTCCTAGAAATGCTCTTCTGTTACATCTGGGGTCACTGCAAGTGAGAATGAAGGACAATGTGTTTTTTAATTTTGAATGAGTTTATTGCAATAGGCCTATTTATAAATGTTTTGAGAGACCCTTTGTGTTGGTCTGGGTAGACTAGAGAAACAAACTCATAAACACTCCTATGTGTATAAGAAAGAGTTCTATATACAAGAGCAACAGTACATTAAGAAACCATCGCAACTCCGTCCAGTCATAAGTCTGATATTAGCCCATATGTCTGATACCAGTCTTCTTCAGACCATGAAACACATGCAATGACACTGAGTGCAAGATGATGACAAGCCAGATGGGTCGAATGCCTTTGGATCCAGTGGTGTTGTAAATATCCCAGCCCTGGCAGGAGTCTCCAAGTGGCTCCTCCGGCTTCAGAGGTCTGGTTGCATCCATGTGGCTTGTCTGATTCAGGCCACTAGGGTAGCTCCATGTGGCTTCTCCTCGGGGATGTCTCACAGGAAGTCATCCTTGTCAGTTGAGTGTCTCCAAGGGAGTGAGTCAAGACAGATAGTGTCTCTGCCTCCAAGAAGGAATTGCCACATTGCTCAGAATTCTTGGGAAAAGGCCAAGCCCACACAGAGGTCCCATTGGCCACCTTCAGCTTGACAGGCCAGACTCCACCCCTATACTCTTAATCCTCAAATTGACTCCACATCAGGTGACTGCCACACCCTTTATTCAAAATTCATACATATATACATGCTGACTGACCCAGAAGTGTGGATGCATTGGCATGACTGGCATCAAAGTGTGTTCCTGCAGCTGTCTCATCAGAATCCCAACCAGTGCCTTTTGCATGTTTCAGCAAAAAACACATGGGCTCCCTCTCTGTGAGTGGACATCCATTCATCCTCTAGTTAGGGTCAGGGTGTTCTGGGGGAAATTGGGACTATTGGGTTAAGCATTAGAATCTTCTGAAAATCACCTTGCCCCAAGGAACCAAAAGTGAGACTTCTTACCACCCTTGTTTTGCCTCTCGCTTTTTCCCCACAAACTGTGGGTGATAGTCCTGAGTGGTTGCTTTCAGGCTGAAGGCAAATGGCTACTGCTGAGGGCCTGCTGATCTAGAGTGCGAACCATCCTAGGCAGAAGAGTGAAGGTGTCTGAGCACGCATGCCTTCCAGGGTCTTTTAAGATCCCAGGAAGAGAGGTTTAGAAATCACTCTTTTCCCTATCCATTTTGATGAAACTAAGCTTGAGAACAAGTCACTGCTTTCCTGGCCATCTGTAAACCTTCATTGACACGAAGCTGAAGAGGAGACACGTTTTCTTTTGCTTAGCTAACTCTCTATCCTCTGTCAAGAGGATGCCCATGGACAGTCTCGTGGGATAGAGACAGGACACAAATTGGCCTTCGGTGAGGAGACAGTCATTAGAGGAAGCTGCTGTTTGAAAATGCACTTGCTATTTGCACTTGTGGGGTTCTCATTCATTTTTCCAATTGAGTCTTTGCTTTATTAGACATGCTTGAACTTCAGGTGATTCTATTACAAGAGGTTTTCTAGCTCTACCAAGAGAAATTAAAAGGTTGGGACAGTGGGTCAGAGAGCTTGGGTTGTGGACTATCATGCAAGCCTGGTTTTGATTAAGGCTGCCAGTTTTCTAGGAATTGTGGTTTCTGTGTGAGGCATGCCAAAGGCACAGATTGGGGTTCTGGTTGGAGCTCTGGTTTGCTTTCTGAAAGCTGCAGGAGCGCCCTTTGATGTCATTCATGCCGGTGCATTAACACATCTGGGACAGGGTTAGTCAGCGTGTGTTCATGCGCAGGATGTCCATTAGAGCTGACAATAAAGGCATGAACAGCTGAACAGTTGGGGAAGGAGCATAACATAGTTTTTCTTTTTCTCTTTCCTCTCATTTCTTTTCTTTTGTTTTTGTTTTTTGCTACCCAGCTGTCTTCTCTAAACACTATGTGTTGTACCTGAGCCTTTTTGTGTTTATATTGGACGGGTTCCTTCTTTGTGGGGAGTACGGGGGTTTATTTTCATTTCTCCTTTGGGTTTTAATCCACATTTTCTATTCTTGGGGGAAAAATGTTCTGAACCTTCTTTTTAAGCTCCTAATGAATATTTCCAATATGATGACCCTTCTCTTCCAGTGTGATCGGCGGAGAAGACCGGCCCCCGTCCACTTCACCGCCAGTTGGGTTTTGTTTGTGTGTGGTCAGCTGCTTTTGTTTTGTTTCACTTATTTCCAGCTTGGAGGGGGTGTTAACTTTTTGTTCTGCGCGCACTCTCTAATTTTCTATTATTTGGTCCTATAGATACGGTCCAAGAACTCCTGTGTCTGATGACGCAGAGTAAGTGGTCTTTTATTCCTAGGATAACATGGATGACTAGCTGAAACTGCATGCTTCCATTTACTTACCATTAATTGAAATGCAATGAGTGCTACAGTGAACCGAATAGCTAACTGACTCACACAGCCTCAAGGGGTGGGGGAAGGTGGGAGGGGGGGCGGAGAGGGAGAAAGCATTTGAAATTGGAATGCAGAACATATGTTTAACACAGGAGAGATGAATGACAATGCAACTTACGCATGACTCTAATATGCAGCTGCTGCTTAAAACGTAACATTTGCTCTTCCTAGACCGGAGGAAGCATGTGAGAGAGAGCCATTCTTCTACCAGCTTGGCCGGTGGCTGCTTCTTCTGAGCCACGGGATTATTCAGAAAGGCTTTCTGAATGTTGCCCTTCCCTGGTAACAAGTTGGGGCTTAGAGTTACAGACAAGGTCATCCTCCTCCTAGCCACATGTGAAAAAGAAATGCTAAGAAAATAAATCCTGAACCACTAATTGTACAGTCAGAAGCCCAACTTCCTCCCCGCTTAGCGTAACTTCACTGTGGGGTGCTTGAAAGCATCATGCTGGGACTTGGGGCGGGTTCTGTGGCACAGACAGGAATCGGGGATGTCCAACCTGGCTTGAGCTTCCTCCCTGGGCCCCTGGGTTCCCACTGCCCTTGGCCACCCATTAACCCGACTTTCCCTCACATCCGGATTTGGGGAGAATCCACTCCTCCCAACTGGAGATCACAGTGCTCTCTTTCACACATGAGTTTCCCATCTGCCGACCCCCATGAAACTGAAATACAAGCCCCGTCAGAGTAAAGTGACTTGTGCTTCAGAAGCTCCCACCCCGGAAGTTAGCTGATGGTGTGCTCCCTCCACTCCTTTCCACTGAAGACATTCAGTGGCCCCGTGGAAGTCTGGGCCACTGGAAATACGTCCGGCAGCACTCACCCTTACCTGGGTTGTAGCTGCAAGTCACAGAGGGAAGGGTCCTGGGGGGCAGGGGCAAAATGAGATTGCAGAACAGGCAGGTATGTAACGTGAGGCAGAATATTGTTTTCAGGGGAAGCATTTTCCACGTTTCTATTCAAAGTGTCAGCTCAGGTTGCCTCCCTAGCCCTAAGCTTAGAGTCTGACTCCATTGCCAAGACGGTGGCTTCCAGAATGGGATCTACTATTGATTTGTGGCCCTGCATACGGAACCTCTATGAATCCAAACCAAATTTGGCTTCAGCGTGGTGAGGGGCATGCAATTAGTATGCTATAAACCCCGCCCACTGCCCTGAAGTCTATTGCAATCATGGTGACCCAGTTGGGCAGAGAAGAGCTGCTCCCTAAGGGTTCCGAGGCTGTAAACCGTGATGGGCACAGCCACCCTCACTTTTATTCCACGAGGTGCCTGGTGGACTTGAACTGCTGACCATGCAGCCAGAGGCCCAAGTCCTAACACACAATGCCACAGGGCTCTTGCATGAAGTTAAATAGTCTACAAAACTGAACCCTGATCACTGCTTTTAAATCATCCATAGAAATATTTCACATTTGCTGAAAGGGAGATGATGTCAGTAAGAATCACAAAATTTGGAAAGGGGGGGGAGTTGAAAGAAAAGATAATGGAATTGTCCCACAAACTTTTTGTGACCTCCCTCCTAGAAAGCGGGTGGGCAATACAAAACTTGGATTTGTTGACAAAACAGAAAACAACAGCAACAAAATTAACCCCCAAACCTGTCTCCACTATCAAATCAATATCCTTCTCACAACAGCCCTGTCGGATGGGGCAGGGCTGCCCCCGTGGATTGTCGAGCCTGTGCATCTTGACACAGCTGCTCCCCCAGAGTAGCTGCCAGGTTCAAACTGCTGACCGTGGGGTTAGCAGCCCAAAACGTAATCCACTACAATAACAGGACTCCTTCTAAGTGCATCGGGATAGATGTGGTCATCCTTGACGCACAGCCCTGGTGCAGTTTGCCTAAAACAGGTCTCTAGAAAACCCTAGGAAGAAGGGATGCTACATTTTAAAGCTTTTGAATTCTGCTTATCCCAGAATATAAATCACCCCCGCCAGAAGGTCCATTTTGCTTTTGTTTCAGAATTAGAGTGATGACTCCTTTCTCTTCTTTAAATTAATAAAAGGTAGCCCCACCCTGTGCCCTGCGAGGAGTAAAAATAGTTTCTTGCCCAGAAACCTTGTCTAGTCATATTCCAGGTACCGAAATTCTGTTAAAAGTTTGAGATGACTCAAATGAATCATGTGGGAAGCAAAGTCAAATGTCTCTATCAGGAGTTTACCTTCCACATAGAGCTGTATCATAGTTTTGGAGCAAATGATCTGTCCCCCTTTACCCCCACCATGCTGTCCTTTTAAAAAATTGACTGGCACATGTAAATGTATTAATAATTGACATGTCCTTAAAACGCAGGTCAAGCAGAAAAAGATATGCCATTCACGGAAAATGCAGGTCAGGGCCAGACCGACCACTCAGGCAGAGAAATTTCCATCTCCTGGCAAGCCAGAAATGTTTCCATAGATTTCTGTTCCCCCTCTTGCCCTTTGCTGCCTGTCCACACTCTTCTTCTCCTGGAAAATAAAAATTAAAAGCCTGTGCCTTGTGCGGGTTGTGTAGGTACTTTATCTTCTTCCTTCCTTTTCCTTAGACCTGGCTCACAAACCATTTCCAGGCTTCCCCCAGCAAGTATTTAACCCTGGCCCTCAAAAATGCTGACTGGGCCACCAAGAGAGACTCTTGGTTTGAAAAGATGGCATTGTTCGGCCAGGCCCAGGGCCAGGCCTGTAGTGAGGGGCACAGAGTTCCAGGTGCTCAGGCTTCTCCAGAGTCTTCTCCCGCAGTCCCTGCCACACACTTCTCCAATGTAGAGCCTGAATCACCCCTCCACACTACAGAGCAGTCTCTGCAGGGCAACTCAGCCCATTGCCTGCCCGGTATGTTCCATTCTCAATGTTCTCGCTGCCTATTTTTCTCCAATAGCCTCCATGGTTGCTCACAGTTATTTCTACTTTGGGTCAAATTTCCTGATATTTCTTTTTAAAAAGAAAGAGAGAACTTGGAAATGAGAACTCCCCATCTAGGAGATGGCAAACAAGACTTTGCTGTTATTTGATGAATCAGCTTTGGGTCACACTTGGGCTGAGGTTGTTAGAATTCCCAGTGTGCAGAGAGCTGGGAGACCAGGACAGAGACAGGGGGCTCTGAAAGGCTGGCTCCAGCTCTCCCTGTGCCCAGAGTGGAATCACCAAGCCCTAACCCCAGAAAGGGTGACCCCAGAAGAAGCCCTGCCCCTGTGGTCAGTCATTCTGGTCTACTCTCAAATGCTGTGCTTCAAGCATTGTAGACGACTGGGTTGAGGAGAAGGCGTTTACTCCCACAATCGCCTCTCTTCCCCGCCGGTCTGAGCCCACAGACATCTCCATCTTCTGAGATCTTAGTGGACGTTGTAAAGAGCCTTAAAAGACGAACTCGCTGGATTGGTTGTAATTGCAAATGTGTTTGGAGCTTCCTTTTTGTTGCTGTTTTTGAACTGTGAGTGGAGGAACTGCGGTGCAATTCAGTCTCATTCTGGAAGTTTTGATCCACAATAATTAAATGAAAAAAAAAAACCTGGGTTGGCGTTTTCTTCCTAACTCTGTACACTCTTAATTGTGACACATTTGTAAATAGTTTAATAATTAAAATAGGGATGAAATCACAGACACACACACACACACACACACACACACACACACACACACCCTTCTAGAAGGCAGTGCTGTGAAAGTCACCACTATCTAGAAAGTGTGTTGAGATAGCGTCCCGCAGTGAAAGCCGCCCTAATGGACACCCCAGGAATCTTTCTGTGCAGGTGCAGAAGTGCCATTGTCTCGAGAAAGACCAGGTCAGTCTGAAATTGTCCAGCACATGTATCAAAACAAAACCACATCTCCTGGCCATTGAGCAGAGGTCAATAAAAACACCGTCCCGATTCCCATGAAGCCGGTGGGTGGCCACTGTATTGTGGCCCACTTCTCCATGCAGAGTGCTCCTGGTGAAGGGACCTACATGTCTTTGCATCTGAGGGTGCTGCAGGGGGAAGGCTCTTTCCAGTCATGACTCTGAAGCCTGCAATCCGTTGGCTTCACTGACCTGGCCTTTCTTTGTGTCCGGCTGGCTTCCAAACAGTGACTCTCACCATCTCCTTCTGCTCCCGTCAGTCAAGAGGACACTTTACCAGGGCCTCCAGGGGCAATTTGGGGACTAGGGTAGCCTCTTGGTCACTCATTTCTATGAGGGGGAGAACAAGGGGGCTTTGTTTGAGTGTCTGCTTTGGTTTGCCTCTCTCTGCTTCAGCTTTTGCTGTAATGATTCTATCAAATAATTACAGAGAGAGCTCTGTGGGGCTGTCCAGGATGAGGACAGCTAGGAAGTCAAGTATATGTACAACCTAAGGGTTTTCTAAGATTTTTTTCCTACCCTTTAAAAAAAAGAAAAAGTGTCAGTTGGGAGGCTCCCTGGCAAAAATAGATCGACATGATCATGAGGCTCTTGGAGAGCAAACTCTACAGAAATTTCAAGGTTTCATTCCATGTGTTGACCATAACGTACAGAATGGTCTAGATTCCAAAGCACCAAGGGTCATGTAACAGGAAATAAAAACAAGCCAGCACATCAAATGCGGCCATCATCCATGCGTCCATGCCTCCAAAATTCAGGAACCAGCAATAAGAAAAGGGAGATGACGTCCTCTTCGTGGACGTTGCTCTTCTTCAAGGAGAAGTGGCCTCCAGGACCATAAAGAGCATTTCAGCCAGCATTTTCTACCAAGAAGTGTAGGCCAGAGTCAAGGTTTCCTGCCCTCCTCCTACAGCATCTCCCCTACCTGAACCTCGAGCCCCTTCCTCCTTGGGCTTTCCCTCAGTTCCAAATAAGCAGAGCCAAGGCTGTCTTGTTTCTTTAAGGACACCGAGAAATGACGAGACTGACCTCTCTGGGGATAAAGCCACTCACCAGTGGCTTGGGCTTCAAAAGCAATAGAGGTGGGAGCCCTAGCAGATGCCCCCCACCCTGTCCCCTTAGGAACCCCAACGGCTGCCGCTGCTGCCGCTACTACTGCTGCTGCTGCTGCTGCTGCGTTTTCAGGCTTTGTTGGGCCCGGGCAGTTGTGCAAGGACGGGAGTGCCCCCACCTGGTCAGAGCCCCCAAAGGCGTGGAGAGCTGCTGGTGTGGGGTCGCTGATCCTGGGGGTGTGGGTGTTTGCTCTCCCCCTGTTCAGGAGCACCAGTATGTTTGACGTGCGCTGTGAGGAGGCCGCCGTGCAGCCGCACAGCCGGGCCCGCCAGGAGCAGCTGCAGCTGATCAATGACCAGCTGAGGGAAGAGGACGACAAATGGCAAGATGTGAGTCTGGGTGGAGGCCTCACGCCAGGGAGGGTGGGCAGACTTGGACTGGAGAGCTGTGTCGGAGTACTTCCGTGATGAAGAAGTGTCTACAGGGACACAGTCTATGTGAGAATCAAAAGAGACGGTTGGTGGCAGCCTGAAAGAGGGGGAGTGAGAGACCCAAAATAGCTATCACCTTAGAGCTGGTTCCGATGTCTATGGAGAGCGCAGGGAGGAACTGTTCCTGTGGGTGCCCAAGAGAGAAAGTCCATCTTCTTAGGAGCCCCTAGCCATGTCTTTCTTCTGTGAAGTAGCGAGTGGATTTGAATCACTGACCACACAGCTCACAGCCCAGAACTCAGTCACGGTGCCATCGCCATGCCATCCCCTTTGCTAGAAGCTTGGCTCCAATGGAGAGTGGGGTGAGAGGAGGAGTCTGGAACCCAGTGGAGAATGGAGAATGCCCTGTCTTTTCATGACAGCGATGGACTCTGTGACCAGGGACTAGGCTACATTCTTGACAGGGATCAATTACTTTAGTCTTCTCAGTGACTGAATCCATTTCAGACCCACGGCAGCTAAGGCGTGCACCCCAGTCATAGGGTTAGATGAGTGGAGGAGCCATGATTGAATTAGGAGGACTGGAGGACTAGAGAGCCCATGGAGGACGTTGAGAACGTGTGTGCATGGGGTAAAGAGCCAGGGACAGTGAGAGAGTCTGAAGGTCCCAGAAGACTTCCAAAGGGTTGTAGAAGAGTGGAATTAAAAGATCGAAGAAGTTTGCCATCCGTGTGTCGAAGCCCCCTGGGCAAGGAGCATTAAAGACTTGGTTAAATCCTCAGGGAACATGCAGAGATCGTATTCCACGCTTGACCCTGCCATTATCAAACAAATTGCCCCATGTCAGTCAGTGTGGTGATAACAAGATCTATGAATGACTGACTGCTTACTCTCTGCCACCTGATGTATGTTATCTTCAGGTGAAGATGGGTGTATTCACCCTACCCAATTTAGAGAGGAAGACCTTCAGGCGAAGAAACATGCCTAAGATTCCAGAGGCTGGAGAAGCAAAAGTTGGGATTATTTCCCAAGGGCTGCAAATCGTATCCATTGAACCCCAGATCCCTAACCCTTCATCATGTAGCTGATAGTGAAGTTGTTGAAAGAATAGGGTTTGATACAGTCGTTGAGTCAGTAAGACTCCAAAGTTAATGTCCCCCACCTTTCCTTCTTTTAAGGGGCCCTGGTGGTGCAGGGCTACATACTGGGTTTCCGACTGCAAGGTCGGTTGTTCAAACCCGCCAACCATTCCGCAGGAGGAAGCTAAGGCTTTCTGCCCTGGTTAAGATTTACAATCTCAGAAACACGCACTTTTTGCCCTGCATGGTCGCTATGAGCCGGAATCCACTTGATGGCAGTGAGCTAAGTGAAGGGAGTTTTTCCTTCTTTCCTTGAGGAAG